>NBIV01000480.1:0-19334 GCA_003194525.1 Gracilariopsis chorda
GTTACATTTGTGCTTTCGCATAAAAGAATCGGGGGATAGCATCATGTCCACAAAGATATGTCCAGTTCTGGCACGATACATCGTTACAAAACCATTACATCCGCGTAGTTCTCGGACCCATTCTCAAGCTTACTGGGATACGCTTTGTAAAGCGATTGGTGACCGTATCGGCGATCAGGGATTCTCGGTCTAGCCCGTCCATGCCAAGAAGTGCAGGAATGTCTGCATTCACAACATCCAGCTTTGCTAAGATCGGCTTGATACTACTCGGTGTTGCTAGTGGAAAAATAATTCTCCCAAGGGAGGTGAAGCTGGCATCAGCGAACCTGAATCGAGTGTGTGAGAAAGGCTTACCAAGGCTTGGCAGTCGGAGCTTGTTCGTTGAAAATATTCTTCGAAGTTCCTTGATTCCGATTGCTGATCTCGGAGCTCCAATATCAACACAGAGACCATCCAAGCGTTAGCGAGGGCCACCTCGTCTTAGATCTTTAGCGTGAATTTGAGTTATATTCACATTAAGAACGGAATGATTTTCTTTGTGACTCGGTTGCGTAGTTCAGTGTGAAGCTATCCAACGTGCTAGGTGACGGTGTAGAGGCTGATACCCTCGTCGCCCTAGTAAAACTCTCTTTTATCACTCAGGTCACTCAGATATGGATCTCTGCCCATGGCGGCTGAAAAATGGTTTGTATACCATTCCTCATCAGCTCTTTCCATGTTTTCTGCAAGGTTCATAAGCTTGGTAAGCTCGTCGAAGATGCAAATTTCTTCAGTGTTGTGGTATATTTCAACACCAGGTTCTGCACCATCTGTGGAGTGAGTTGCATCAGATACCTCTCTTTCCATTGTGAGGACTAGGTCTGAGACGATGCGGACTGCTGAATCACCATTAGTCATGCGCTGACAAATTTTGTCTCGGATAGTGCCAGGATTACATCTGTGTCCTGGCTTTCAAGTTGCACGGCACTTGTGGCATGCATTACGTCTGCGGCTTTTCTTCGAACGTACTAGGCTGGGAAGATAGTCGGCGGGGATCCCGAACGCCATGAACAGAATATCTCAGGTCGCTACGCTGATGGTACTTTCTCAAAAACTTCGGATGGCGTCCATATCGCTGGTACAAAGTATCTTCTTACAGCAGGTGTGTGTCCGTACTCTTTGTTACATTCTTGATTTCCTCTTCTAGTTGCAGGCTTTCCTCAAGGTTGTGATGAAACCATTGAAGGCATACTTTGAAGTAACCTTACTTATAGGCAGCCTTGCCCGAGACATGCCAGGCACGGCATTACAAAGATAACCAATCTTGTGGGCTTTGGAGTGGAAATTTGGAGCACATTGAGGCGAAAGTTCCACGACCAAGGTTACGGTCTTCGTTAGACCTTCCGAAAAGGTTGTGATTTTTGTTCTCGGACATCAACCTTTTTATTCGTAACATCTTCAACATTCTGTGTACTTGAATTTATCGGGCATTGCTGTTATACACTGTAAGCATAATTTTCAACATATAATTAAAAGCCATATCATCCTTAGCATTGTGAAAGAAGAATGTACGAGCAGGGCCGTAGAGGATGTTTACGAAGTATTCCGTCTTCTGAGCTGCACTCAACGATGCTGTCGTGCACAGACGTTGTAATCCCGAAGTGTGAGCTGGATTGACTGTCTCAAGTCACCACTAAATCGGTTGTCCTTGAAGTGCTGGAAGACATAATTTGCCTTTTGCATATCATCTGAATGGTTGCCACCAATATGAGAACCGTCATTGCGCCTACTAGCCTTACGAGATGTTTCCTGAATTTTCGGCACAGCTTGAACCGCCACAGAGGAAGGCAGTGCTTGAGGGGCAGCACGAGTGCCAATCCGAGCTAAAGAATCATTAGCATTTGGTAAATGCGATCGTACCATACCAAAAATTTTACCTGGGCTTGGACCTGATGTTCCATAATTCGGAACGACGGTAGTACCACTCGAAAAGCGAAATGCCGAGCGACGTTGACGGTAAAACTCCACGCCCATCTTCACAGTGTCCAGAGATGCGTCTAGCAAGTTCATAAACCAAATATGGGTGATAAGAGATCTGTTCTTTGCCTCGCGTGATTACAAATGAAAGGAAGTTATCAAACCTTCAAGAATGGTGTGGCGTTCGTACAACTCGGAGGTATCACGAAGCAGCTGCACGGGAAACAACGGAGCATTGAAAAACACCGCATTCAACGTGCTTTTCGGAGACGGCATGAAACTTTTCAGCACTGCCTCAACCTCTGCCTTGCGAGAAGCTGTTAACGGGATAATTTTTGTTGGCTTCATCTACTACTGGGTACATGGTGAGAGTATACAACGCGCAATCTTTAAGATGCTTTCCAGTTTCGGTGCTTAGTTAAACAACAGTGGTAGACTGTTTCAAACGTTCATAACGGGAGACCGTCTGAGAGCGAGTTGAATTCATTGCTCATAAACAAGGTAGATTGTTTGGTAGCGTGAGAAGAATGAACAGCACAAAGCAATCACGAATTCGGATGGTCGTGTGAATACGGTGCGTGTCTTCCCCGCGTCTTATCTAGTACGATCAAGATAGTTTACGGCGCGAGAGTACGGTTGAAATGTTTTAGATAGTAGGCAACGGTCTGTTTGAGGCGCGAGCGTCTCTTCGCTACGCTAAAAAGCTCTTCTCTAGAGAGAAACTTCTGATACCCAAAAACCTGCTATGTTCCTCTTCGAGGTGAAGGAGCTGCGTAGGTAGCAGTATATTTATTGCAGAGATGGACGCATCGTCGACGGCTTACGCCCGCGTAAGCGGTGCAAATACACCTAAAAATAAAGCTCCCTGGGTGGTTGTCTGCTTTTGCATAAATAGCACATCGACAGTTTTGACCGCTCTACGAGCCGGGTGGAGAAAGAAAGGTGATCGTAGCCAGCTGGAGGGAGAGAGTGACGGCGATTGAAATGCCAAGCGGCATTGTGTTCGAAGTCACATATGTGATAGCGCTTTCGGACGGGCATTGCTGGTTATTGACTACGAAGGTAACCGGACCGATCGCACCTGTTTCGGTGCATTCTTCCGGAAACATGCAGATACCGCAGCTTTTGCGCTGTGATACTGTATCCTAGTCATGAAGTGTAAGAACGGGCGTCGTGAATCCAGACCTAGGCAGCGAAAGATCTCGAGGTTTTCTAACAAGTACAATCTCTGCATGAGAGAGACACTGTCAGACTACAACTACCACTGAGTCGAGAGTGACTCTTTCTCAGAGAGCTCCACGCTGCACGGCCTGCACTCATGATGTTGTAAGCTTCACCATTTTTGGAGGACGTTTGGTGCGGAAACGGATTGCACGCGAGCGCGCTGAGCTGGAGCGTTCGGCATGTTACCATGATGGCAAGGGTAAATATCGGTCACGTGGCAGCACCTGAGCTTTACACTTAGGGTCACAGCAGAGGTGATGGACAATGCGACGGGTGTGGTTGGGGCGTGGGAAGACCTCTCAACTCACTACCTGGCAGGTATTGAGTTGAGAGATCGACCGCGGGGTGTCACATGAATCTTGAGACAACGCGTCTTGTAACCTCTGCGTAGGTGCGTCACAAGCGCGTTACGGGGATGCGGGATGAAGCAAGGCTGCCGGAGAGGGATTACCGACAGCGCAAAAGCTGCGGTATCTGTATGTTTCCGGAAGAATGCACCGAAACAGGCGCGATCGGTCCGGTTACCTTCGTAGTCGATAACCAGCAACGCCCGACCGAAAGCGCTGACACATACGTGAATTCGAACACAATGCCGCTTGGCATTTCAATCGCCGTCACCCTCTCCCTCCAGCTGGCTACGATCACCTTTCTTTCTCCAGCCGGCTCGTAAAGCGGCCAAAACACCGCCTTGAGGGGAGCCACGCCAAGGACAGTGCCGGCACGAAACCAGCACTGTCAGCAGTAACAAGTGTTGGCGGAGGAGCAAACCGCCCGCCCATTCAAAACGTTGCACTCCATCACCGACACTATCCCCCTACCCACCCCCCGCCCCCACTAATGGTTCCAGCGAGCCGTTCGCCCGCGTTGTACGCACGCTTTCTGGACGCGCACCAAACGCGCTGCTGACAGCGCGCCCTCCGCCAGGTGCTCCGGTAACGCTCTCAGAAGTAACGAGAAAAACAGCATCCGCACGCGGCGCGCTCGTACCTGCGCACCACCAGCTTCCGTATCAGCTTCCGTATTTGAGCAGAAGCGCGCGTCGGCACCGCTGTGTTTCGCCGCCCCGCCTCTCTTCAAACACGGAGAAAGACAGAACCCGCAACCGTTCCCATCACTAACCCCACTTGCACCTCCATCGTAGCCATCTCTTGCTCGCACAAATGAACGTGCCCCCCCCCCCCTCAGGGCGCACATGGTCATCAGCTTTCTCCGTAGCACCCTCCGCAGCACCGCACGCGCCACGCAGTGCCAGGCCCGAGCGATTTACCGTCCATGTTCTCCCAAAATGAATATCGCCAGCACCAGCCTGCTCAGCTTCAGTTACCGGGCGCGCAGACTTACGATAGAAACTATTACACGTTCAATAGTTCACCAATGCATCCCACTGCGTAAACCGCTCAAAAACGGGCGGCAGCACGCGCTACGATTGGCTAATGTGGAAGGGGCGCCGACGCGTGACGCACGCCACCGCTGTCGAGCGCAGCTGAGTCTTTCCGTTCGTTTGATGAGCGCGCCCTCCTAAGCGACGCCTATCGCGCTCGCGCAGCTGCCGCCGCCGTCCTTTCACCGCCATCGCCCGCCCCCTCCCCACAATGGTTCCCCATCCTCTGTCCATTCCGCCCGCTCCGCTCACCCTTCCCACTCCGCCGTCGATCCGCCAGTCGGCCTTCTTATGGCCCGTTTGTTACCGCTACTTCTACCCAGGTCGGTTATCTTCTCTCTTCCCAATACTCGACACATCGCTGTGTACAACAAATAGGAACCGGAAAAGAACACGCATTTCACCTAAAGGTTCCGGAACCGCACGCCCGCTCCGGCGCCACAACGATCTTCCGAAATACACTCATGACTTGCATAAGCTATGCCCATGCCCGTGAGCCCTATGTCAACGCCTGGGCAAGAAGTCCACGCAGTGGAAAAGCTATTTCACACCATCAACAGCCCGTCGCACGACCCGTTCTTGGAAATGTACAGCGTGCTTCTTGTTTCGAGCAGTACCGCCAGAAGCCACAACGAGGCCTCTGTTGAGCTCCAAAACTACAAGTTTTGCTCAAATCCAAGGGCGATGTTGCCAACAGAGGTAGAAGACGAATCAGAGGCTTTCTGAGATTTCGGTTCTTGCCGCGATAACCACAGCTCGGATCATTGGCCTGCTTTCGGCGAGATTCAGCTTCATGAACTTCATGCGTGCGCTGGGTGACGTGTTGGGAACTTGTCGTGGAGTATTGGATGAGCTGTACAAGATATACAAGGTGCACGTGTATACCGCCGGGCGCCACCGACTCGCCTTTGGCTTCTTGAAGCCACTCCATTGCTCCCTCATTATTGATTGACACGGCACGCGGCACCGCCAGGCGGCTGCTGGTGTGATGACGTTCTCATGACGTTTTCAAGAACAGATATCGCTTGGTTGGCTCTTTGCGAGCCCGTACCATAAAGCGTAAGCTAGGTTCACTTTGACTAGCTCGCTGTCAAACTGTTGCAGTACAAATTTGAGCATCGCTACCGCTGTCTGACCGGGGTTTTCGTCGAACAAATTGTTGTGCTCTTCGAGAAAAAGGCTACTGAAGTTGAGAGCCGCCACTACAAGCGTGACTCCCCTCAAGGCAGTGTTTTTGACCGTTTTGCGAGCCGGCTGAAGAAGAAAGGTGATCGCAGCCAGCTGGCGGCAGAGAGTGACGGCGATTGAAATGCCAAGCGGCATTGTGTTCGAGCTCACATATGTGTCAGCGCTTTCGGTCGGGCATTGCTCACTTCAGCCGGGTTTTGTTCTGCTGATCAGAGACTCTTTCACAACGACCCGAGCTGGTGCTAGTGTGAGAAATACAGCTTCTGCTAGCTTGCTACCTGCCCAGGTGCTCCGTTAGCTGGTACTCGAGCTTTGCTATCTACTTCAGGAGAAGAGCTGATCGTCAGTGGTTCCCTAGCGACGGTTTTCGGTCGTTCGAAATTCCTTGGAGGCTGAGTGTGGGAGATGGAGCGCTGAACCGGCGAGGCCGAAGTCGGCAGTTTGGATAACAGGACAAGGGTGCTTGTCGCGTCAACCGTACGCATCATAAGCTCATCCGAGGGTGTTTGCGACGATTGAAGCCGGCTGCCCCATTTGCAGTTGTGGGGCAGGTAGAGTGTGGGTTTGTGTTTGAACCATTGTGATCTGGTATTACATCGTCTGAAAGCAGGTCTCTTAAGGAAGATATTAAGGAAGGTAGAAATTGCTCGGTGGGGCCGGGTGGAATCCCGTCCTGGCCTTTAGTACGGAGCGGCGGTAGTTTGCAGTGTTTGTCTGAGCGGTGCATGGTGGTGGCGATTTGGAAGGGGATCCGGCGATACGTTGAGATTGGAACCAGAGGTTTGGGGTCGGGAGGAGAGGGGGGAAGTGGAAGGAAGGTTGGGTCGGAAGTGAGATAAAAATGGGACAGATGTGGGCGAAGGAAAGCGTGGGGCAACGAAAGAAGTGGAAGGTTATCAAGTACAAGAAGAAACTCGACACTGTCGACTGTTGGTTCCGACGCTACAGATTGAACCATGGCTGAAGCACTTCCTTTGTACGGGTACGCATATGTATAGGAGTTTAAAATCAAATATGTGGCGTGTATGAGCAGCAATACAACCGCTCACACACTGAGCGTGCCATCCACCTTCTCACCAGACTTAGTTGTTCTCCTAGACGTAATATCTGCTCTCGACGAGCGCAACACGTCGGAGGTAATCACTGACACCAGCCGGTGCAACCAGCTTGTGCCAAAGTTGGTGCACAAATTGGGACCACCTGAAATCAAGCAGCTAGTCAGAGACCAAAACGGCAAAGTGGACCGCCGAGCAGAAAGGAGATTTGACATTCTTTGCAGATACAATGCCGACAGACAGATCTCTTCTCCATCTGAACAAGATCAACTTTATGGGATGCTCCTTTCGCTGACTGTCTCGGTGTTTGCACTCAAGTGGAGAAGAAAGATGAGCTGTGTGCCAAAGACCATGAATGATTCGTCAGGCACGCCGAAAAGCTTCCAGGTTGAATGATTACCACTTCTTATCAGGGACTTTCCATCACTGGAGGTGCTTGAGCTTCGACTCGACACGAAGGCGGACAGGTATATATGCGAGATACTCGGATATATTATCACTTGGAGGCCACCGTAGAAGGTATTCACATAAAAGCCTTCGGAGTCAGTTTTACAAGTAGAGGTATACGTATTGCGGAAGGTTGTGCCGCGGGAGCGGTCGTGCGGATACAAAACCGTTCGACGTTAATCCAACCAATACCAGCATGCTCTCCGGGTATGCCCGAACAATTCCTTCCCATTACTCCATTTTGTTTGTTTTGAGTTTGGGAGAAGTCATCGATTGAACCCGCGACTTGTCAGCTATGTAGGACATAAAACCATAAGCCGCTTTAGATTAGATTCATACCTTTAACCTGGAAAGCAGCATTGAATTGGTTCATGTCGGACATGCTCAGTTATAGTTTTCTCAATAAAAAGTGTTTGTACATGTTTGGCCTATAACCTTTCAGGGCAGCATCAAGTTAGTATGGATGGCAGGGACAATGATGAGTTTTAGGCTTACATTCATTCAGTTTACTCGATAGTTTATATTCTAAGCCTTTTTATAGCCATTAGCTATGCTTTCTGGTAGATAGCCGTAGCTAATCCGCAGATCATCACTAGGTAATTACCTGTTTGGTGTTTCTCAGTTTTTTTGTTAGTCCTCAGTCGAAGTAGTTTGCTGCTGCTCGTATTATTCTGTCTCCGCCTGCATTGATCATGCATGGCGCATTTTTGCCGCATTTTCGTCTCACGGCACCATGGCACATTTCTGTCACTGTGGGAACGTCTATTTTAACACTTTATACCCTCGTTGTATTGGCAGCTGTTGAAATTGCATGCTTACCGCTCAGGGCGCGAGAGGTGATGGTGAAGAAATGTTTTCAGTCCTGAGGGAGCAGACGTGTTGCCAAACTTCGAGATGAATTGGAAGCCACCGTCCCTTACGAGATAAAGCAGCAGTCTATACCAGAAACGTGGTCTTCAGGTTTTATTTACATACTGTGGTAGGACATCTTTCACGAACACCCATTACACTAATGAATTTGGAACTCTGTCCTACTCGGCGAACGAAGAGCCCACGAAGAATCGCAAGACTTTCATTTGGCCCCAAGTAACGCGAGCATAGTGAAATATGGTAACGTTACTAATCACCACTTGGCATGGCTTAACGGAGAAAAAATGGGTGGCAGCCAACAGAAACTTAGGGCTCAAAGCTGAAGCGTGTGAGGATGCACCGTTTGCGTGACGAGAACACACACAAATTCAGGATCCAGTTTTACAAAAGTTTTCGAGACCGCATCCAAAACGAGTCACTAAGTAAACCGACTCCCACACTAGAGCACAGTCTGCTGGTGACGAAATTCGGTTTCTTGAAGGTGGAATTGATCTGTAGCCCTCCGGGCTGCAGTTCACTTCCACCAGAGCCTCTGGTCTTTCTAGAAATAATAACAAAGCAGAATCCGAAGAACGCAGCGGATTTCTGAGTACAGAGCTATCTGCAAGTTTCGGCATTGGTGATGAAAAGATCAAAATCTGTGTGCGTCGAAGTGATATCGTAGTCATGAAGTGTAAGAACGGGCGTCGTGGAGCCAGACCTAGCCAGCGAAAGATCTCGAGTTTTTCTAACAAGTACAATCTCTGCATGAGAGAGACACTGTCAAACTACAACTACCACTGAGTCGACAGTGACTCTTTCTCAGAGAGCTCCACGCTGCACGGCCTGCATTCATGATGTTGTAAAACTCGAAAAAACAGATGATATGATATGAGGGCTGGATCACCAAACGAGGCTTGAAAGCGAGAGAAAGTTGAGGAGAAGCGATACATCCTGAAGGACTACGTGTCTGCATTGAAGTAGAAAGCTTCACCATTTTTGGAGGACGTTTGGTGCGGAAACGGATTGCACGTGAGCGCGCTGAGCTGGAGCGTTCGACATGTTACCAGTGATGGCAAGTATAAGTTATCGTCAGAACGCGAGACTTATCTGGGATCCCCAAGCACTTCCGTGACGGCTGAGGCATGTGGCAAACAGGGCCGCGGGTCTTTCGGTGAAGGATTCGGGTCTGTATGGGAAGTAATCTTGTGAATAAACAATAGCAAATTTGTTGTGGGAACGTGGGCTGTGACGGAGACAGTTATCAGGGAAGCCCCAGAAAGATATGTGGGGCTCTCCCTGATAACTGTCTGTCGAGTTCCAGATAAGGGTAAAAATCGGTCACGTGGCAGCACCTGAGCATTATACCTAGGGTCAGAGCTACGCTCAGAGATGTTGGACATTGCGACTGGGGTAAAGTTGGTGCGTGGCAAGGTACTAAGGGTTACCTCTCAACTCACTACGTGGCAGGTATTGAGTTGAGAGATTGACCGCGGGCCACGCCGTGGTGTCACGTGAATCTTGGGACAACGCATCTTGTAATCTCTACCTAGGCGCGTCACGAGCGCGTTACGGGATGGGGGACGGAGAAAGGCTGCTGGAGAGGAATTACCGACAGCGCAAAAGCTGCGGTATCTACATGTTTCCGGGAGAATGCACCGAAAGCGTAATCGATAATCAGCAATGCCCGACCGAAAGTGCAGACACGTATGTGAACACCTTGATCAGCAAACGAGGCTTGAATGCACCGGGCGCGCGCTCGCTCGCACTGCCTTCTTAAAGCGCGCTCGCCGCCAGCTTGACGTTCCCCCGAAACTCTCCACATCGCTTCCCACCTCCCTCCACACTCTCACACCCATGCGCTCTCCGCCAACTCCACCGTCTGTTTCCGCCCCGCAGCCCTAAGCAAACGTCACTGACATCTCCAACAACACTTTCCTCCCCATATGCCGCCTGCGCAAGCTGTGTTGCCTTGCTCATGTTCACGGAGGCTGACCTCGCCCTCGTGCGTGAGCATGACTTCTCTGTAGACTTTTCTTCCCTTCGCCGTCCCAAACGGAGCCGCCTTCGCGGAACAAGGATATGGCGCTGTCACATACGCAGCAGTACTAGGTGTTGGTGGAGAAGCAAACCCGCCCGCCCATTCAAAATGTTACATTCCATCAACGACACACCCCCCCTCACCTCCCACCGATGGTTCCAGAGAGCCGTTCGCACGCGTTGTGCGCACGCTTCCTGGAGCGGCACCAAACGCGCCGCGGACAGCGCGCTCTCCGCCACGTGCTCCGGTAACGCACTCAAAGTAACGAGAAAAACAGCATCCGCACGCAGCGCGCTCATACCTGCGCACCACCAGCCTCCGTGTTTGAGCAAAAGTGCGCGTGGACACCGCTCTGTTTCCGCCTCACCTCTCTTCAAAAACAAAAAAAGACAGAACCTGCAACCGTTCCCCTCGCTACCCCACTTGCACCTTCATCGTCGCAACAACAGCAATATCCGCCCAATCTCTGGCTTGCACAAATGAACGTGACCAAATCCCCCCCCCCCCCCCTGCCCCATTCTTGGAAAGAAAGATCTGACGAAGGTGTGAGGTTGAAGGACTGCAGTCGCATTTGGTATAAGTGAGGGTTTCCGGATGCAAGAAATGAAAGAAGGAGAAAACACGTTGTACAGTTTGTCGGCATCGAGCTCTCACGGACAAACGGGTCATGAATAGTGGCCTTGAACAACAAGTTTCACACAGATCACGAATGAGATAAATGGTGGCGTGCTGGTGCGGAGTAGGTGGTGGGAGAGGTGGGGCAGGCATGTGTGCTAGCGCACAGCGAGGACACGCGATCCACACGATTGCGGCCACAGTATTCTTGTTATGCGAAGGCGGCTGCCTTTGGGACGGCGGAGGGAAGAGAGAGGTTACAGAAACTTCCTGCTCACGCACGAGGGCGAGGTCAGCCTCCGTGAACACAAGCCAAGGCAACAAAGCTTGCGTGGGCGGCATATCTGGAGGAAGAGTGTTGTCGGCGATGTCGGTGCCTTTGGGTTAGGGCTGCGGGGCGGAAAGGGACGGTAGAGTTGGCGGAGAGCGCGTGGGTGTGAGAGTGTGGAGAGGATGGGGAATGATGAGGAGAGTTTCGGGCGGACGTCAAGCTGGCGACGAGCGCGCTTTGAGAAGGCAGTGCGAGCGAGCGAGCGCGCGCCCGGTGCATTCAATCGTTATTTGGTGATCCAGCCCTCATATCATATCATCTGTTTTTCCGAGTTCTACAACATCATGAATGCAGGCCGTGCAGCGTGGAGCTCTCTGAGAAAGAGTCACTCTCGACTCAGTGGTAGTTGTAGTTTGACAGTGTCTCTCTCATGCAGAGATTGTACTTGTTAGAAAAACTCGAGATCTTTCGCCGCCTAGGCCTGGCTCCACGACGCCAATTCTTACACTTCATGACTACGACTTCGACGCACACAGATTTTGATGTTTTCATCACCAATGCCGAAACTTGCAAATAGCTCTGTACTCCGAAATGCCGCTGCGTTCACTCGGGTTCTGCTTTGTGTTGGCCGAGCGCGCAAAAGAACTATCGACTACGGGATCCGCGAACAGGCACGAAAGCCCTGAAGCCCTCTCTGAGTATCATGGTTCTGTCAGCCCAAAGCGAGTGGACAACCAACTGGTGTAGGTTAGAGAATAACCTGTGAGGACTTCAGGGAGCAATCCCCAATTCGCAATAGCACACAAGCAATGTGTATACTTTATTGCTGTTCCTCTTGGTTATGTTGTCCTTTTTCGAAGGTGTAGAGTAGGAACACTAAAGCTAGCACTAAGTAGTAAACTAAGACTAGCTAGCGGACTGCGCGGCAAATCCCGCGCAGTACCGAGCGGCGCGAATCTCCTAATTGGCCAATAGGATACAATCTAATGGACGTAGTGTCAACACTCCCCTGTTCGCGACGCAGATGGTCTAGCAAACATGACCAGCCGTGGTAGAATTCGGAACATAGCGAGCTAAGTAGGTTCATTCCAAGAGGTGCAAAACAAGTCTTACAAGGTAGCGTTAGGTCCAGTAGCGGGATTCAAACCCGTTACTAGCAGCTGCACAAAGCGCATTTGACCTGTGAGGTATAAATACCAGAAATCACCCCCCAAACCTTCGATGAATACTGACCTGTCTTAACAGACGTGGGGGTGGACATGCTTAGCTGTGGCCCCTTAAGGGTGCGGCTATGCTCTCCCAACGGTAGACAAAATTGAGGGCCGAAAGTTAAGAGGGGCTTTCCAGACGATGTGCCGTACGCCTCCGTATTCGCTTTTGCTCCGACCACGTTAAATGGTTTTACAGCTTTTCCCATGGTGGTCAAGCATTGCTTCTAATTCCCTCGCGGTAACATCCTCTTCCAAAGTAGCTACCAGTCTAAATTGTATTAGAATACAAGCTCAATTATTGGTACCCTTGGGGTTCCGTACAATCCATTGTTTACATAACACGTTCCACATGCACGATATAAAACTTTTAATTAGTTCGCCGGTCGTAGACCTTTTGGTGAGATGATCTGAGATGCTATTACCTGAATGAACGAGGCCTATATCAGATATTTCTCCTTTGCGGTAAGCTTCGCGAGCAGCAGCGATGTCCACCATAAGACGCTTTTCCAAATTGCGAGAACCTTTCGATATAATATCGAAGAGGGATTTCGAGTCAGTGAACAACCTAACAGGTAACCTTTCTCCTTTTGTTACAAAACCAATTTCGGTAGCCATAGTGAATGATGCGTCAAAGGAATTGGAGAACGAAATAAGTTCTGCGGCAAGTACCGATCGGGTAACCCTTCTGGCCTCGTAGGATTTGAATAACAATCGGATTGCAACAACCTACTAAACCCATTGGGGTTCAGAAGGTTGTTACAATCTAAAAGGAACACAAAATAGTCTAAGTGAGATGTAAAATCCTTGTTGGTAGCTAACGAAGCATCCGAAACTCCAATAATGCACAGGGTAGCCAAGTCCAATTTAGTAAACGATAGAACCATTGGGTAGTCCTTGCATAGTTTGACAACCTTGTTGATAGATCGTACTAAAGGTTTGCGTTTTTACTCAAATCTTTTTGTGGTGCAATGCCCCAAAGGGGAAAAACACCGAAAGACGTTCGGGATCTTCCTCTCACGAGGTGAACCCAGTTGGGTAGAGCCCTCCCAGAGGTGTCACGGCGAAGCCGGTTTGTAAGACCAGGGACACCTGTCGCGACTCGCGCAGGGAGGTGAAGGCGAAGAATCGGTATCCGCGTGAGCGGGGTGTGATCCTCAGTAGAGGTATGTTTCCACGTAAGTGGGGGTGTGTGAGCGGATGCGCACACGAGGGCCGCGGATAGCGGGAGGTGCTACCCTAAAAAGGGGAAAAAGGAAGGGCGAAGAGGAGGAAAAGAGGGCGAAGTGAGTCGCGAGAGCGACGGGACGAACGGCGATGCCGGTAACAATATCCCTATACAGGGCGAAACACCAATGCAATTGGAACAATTATACTCCCAGTGATGGGTCCCTTTAGATGTGCAAGGGGGTTAGATGTCCCGTGGTTTACGGCGTTTCCCTCCAAGGAGGAGTAGAGTACGCGCGCAAGCGGCAACAACTAGAGCCAATTCCCCAGGTTGGGGTCCCTTGTTGGGGAAGTTTTACTGGTGCGACGGCAGTGCGCCGTCGCACTAAGTACTAGCTTCCCAGAAATGGGTGTGAAAATAATAAATAAAATCAACTAAAATACTCCACATTTCGTGGCAACATCCACTACTGTGGCCAACCGCCAATTGACTCAAAACCGTGTCCCACGTGTCCATACCCACCATTGTGGGGCGTAGTTCATACACACACTACACAACCGATAATATCGGGAAAACGATCAAGTACCCAGAATCCCTCCCTGAGGGCGTTGCACTTCATATCCCCCCCCTAAGACGGGAAAACGACCGCGGACGCGGAGGATTCCCAGACGGAAATGGGCGATAAAAGCGCGTGCTCTGTCTCCGGTTCTCCGGTAAATCCCTCTGCACCGGAGTCACCAAGCGCACAAACGACAACAACAGCCACCCTCGACAAGGGAGAAATGAACGACGACAACAACCTCAACAACCACAGCCAACCTCCGAGGCTTCTCGGGCGATACACCACCGGTTTCCGGTCAGTTCCCCTGCCTCAGGGCGATCGACATCCGGTACAACCGGGGAGTATGGCTGCTGCAGCCGACCATCCCTTCGCACTACCACCTTCGGTGGGGTCCTCCGGAACCGCTCCGGCATTCAACTGGCCAACCTATAACACCCTGGTGGGGCTCAACCGATGAATCGGAATCACGCGTCGCGCCTGCGCCTTGCCCCGTGGTTTCACCCGGTCACTGTCCTCAATGAGGGATTGGTCACCGCTTATGCGGATGGCTCAGACACCCTTCCGGGGGATCTGCCCAGAGCAGTCTCCACATCGTGGGATTGGCGTCACCGGATTGCGATTCCGCGTCACCACCTCCGAAGGAATTCGAGCGAGACCGTCGCTGCGGCGCAGACCGCGTTGACGCGCATGGCATACCAACGGCAGAGCCGGGCTCCCTTCGATGTACCAGTCCCACCGGAGTTTGGCTTCGACATTAGCCACTTCCGCACTCGCGGGGAGATCGGATACGGCGACAACCTGTTCCGCCTCGAGAACCTCGCTTGGAGGAATTTCCCCGCAGCGCGGCAAGAAGCCCTTTCTTGGGAGCGACCGATTGATCGGGCGGAGTTCAGGTATCTTCCCCGGCAATACCGGTCCAACTTTCTCCAAAACTTCATCCGCTACGAGCGGCGTTGGCGATCCCGATTTGGGTATTTCATCCCGTATCAGAACGTGGAGATAGAGCGGATTGCCCCGCCTCACCGACTAGGTCGGTATGTAGCACTCCCCGAGTGGTGGCGCTTCCATGAAGCCTGCGGGGGTGCTACATAGAACTCCCGCCGGTACTTACGTACCTCGGTTCGCTGCTCATGCAGGATCCCCGGTCGGGTTGTGGTCCGTAGTGGTTACGGAGTGGGCGGCCCGCGCTGCGGCTTCTATCCTCAACGAGGCGTACGACCAGTTTCGTCTCTGGTTCCTTCCACCGCGTGTGCGGGAGCGATCCGCAATTTGGATCTTCGCATCCCCCTTGGGGGCCAGGCCAACAATGAAGAGGTCCTCCAATTACTTGGGTACATCGACAGCGTCAGCTGGAGTGAGGTCCCGCTGGAGCAAAGCGGTCGTCTGGATGGCGGCACGGTAACACCGGTGGTCCGGGACTTGGTAGAAACACCGCCCTTGCGGGGGATTTTATCTACTTCGACCCCTGGGAGTTCCGGGAAATTTCCTCCGAGGAGGCGCGCGAGCTTCGCGATACGCCCCGCATGTGCCGGAAGACCACCCTGTTGGGTACGTCGATTCGACGACTACTACCGCGCATACGGCGGGGATGACCCAATGGTCGATAACGAACCGGAAGAACCCGGGGAGATGGACGTAGAGGAAACCGGCGCTAGCGCGGAAGCTTTCCCAGGGGGTACCTCCGGCCAAGCCGGCTGCTGACCTTCGGCGGCAAGTGCCGGACCTTCTTTCCCCAGCGGGGTGACGGCGAATGAAAACGAGATCATTGCACGTTTTCTCCGGGGTGCCGGTCTGAGCGCTGCCGAGGTATCGGGGATGTCACCACCATGGCGGACGCGTTGGCCTACCGCCTCGCTGGTGGTTACGCCCCGGACGATGGGGGTGAGTGAAACCTCTAGTCCAGTTTCCTGGTTCTCCTTTCCCTGGCTATGCCAGTTAGTGTAGTGTAGTATGGAGCTTGCTTGCTGCTCCACTAGGTAAACTTTCCCGTCTCGGACGGTGATTTCCAATTAGACTTCCCCGTCTTGGACGGACTTTCCCTTGCTATCCCTTCTTCCTGTCCTCCGCCCGCGCGGCAACGTTACCCGACTTGGGCATTAACCACCGTGGCTGGGGCTGCATTTCCCGTTTGACGGTGGTATCGCACGACCTGCGATCGTGGGAGGTGTTCAATTGGCTCCCACGTATCCCCACTGCGGTCATACCCGTACCAGCGGACGCGGTATTGTAGAATACCATCCTGGTCCCAGGTGTGTCCGACAAGTCGGTCTACTACGAACTCTCGTTCGTAGACCTGCCGGCCGTGCCGGGTGGTGGTTGTATTCCCTTGCGTGGGCTGTGCGCTGTGCGGTACATTGCCCCCCATCCGGGTTGTCGGCGATGTCTCCGGCGTTGCCGTGCGCTGTCCTAGTGGCCGCTGCTCGTGCGGGAAAATATCCCTCAAGAGGGTGTGTGGCGTCACGGTTTTCACCGGCAAGTCGTTCCCCAGAGGGGTGTCGTTGTTCCCGTCTTCACGGTAGGCCGGGCGAACCGCCAACCGGCGGGGGACTTGAACTCCGCGAGTGCGGTCTTCTTCGCGAACCGCGAGCTTGCGGGGTCTTTGCCGTGTATGCGGGAACGGCGTTTGCGACATCCCCTGGGGGTCCCGTGCGACACGGTGATTGGTAAGCGTTCCGCCTCCCTGCCAGGTGCACGAGCGCTCTGCACCATACGTTCCGGCGACGCCGTGGTGTCCCCGGTTACTGACGGGTTGCCTGGGGCTAACTCCGGTACACCGGTATTTTGGTCAAAATTCCCCTTTGGGGGTGCCGGCAGGTGCCGATGACACCCTTTTCAAGGGAATTGCCGCTAAGCGCGGTGCACCGTCTCCAAGAGGAGGGCAGCGTCCGGTACGACCGGTTTCGAGCATGCGATGGCGCGCGTTTTTCCCGAGTTCCTCGATTCTTCGCCGCAGCGTTGCGGGGGTTGGCGCAAATTATTCCCGGAGCGGGGGCTTCGATTCCGTCAACGACGGAGGCGTTTCCGGTGCTTGCGAGCCAGGGCCTGAAGCTTCGACTGCGGCTTGGCTGCCTTTTTCCCCAAGAGGGGTGTGGGAATTTCCCTGTGAGGCTGGCGTATCTGGGCGCCTCTTCTCCGCGGGGCGCGGGTCTGCTGGACCTAATTGAACCGCTTCTGCGGGGGCTTCCGCCAATGGCGGCTTCGATGCATCGCTCTGCTCAGGGATTGGGGGCAATCGTCACCATACTCCCTTATCGGGGATCCTTCCCTGACAGGGGTGTGCGGTAGTTGCGCTTCAACTTCCCGTGTAGCACAGTATATTTCCCGCGTTTGTGGCGATGCCTCCGGGGATGGATCGGGCGATTTCATTTCCGCTGCTGCGGTATTGGAGGGAGGCTTCTCGTTTTCCCGTGACAAAGGGTGTATTTGCCGCTTTTGCGGGGCCTGCGCGTCTGTTTCCTGTTGCACAGCACTGCCCGGGAACAGGGGATTAGTGTCGCGTGACATACTCCGTGCTCCAAGGTCAGTGTTCCGTATGTTACGGTGTGTTTCCCGTTGCGACGGCGATATCGTTCCTCGAAAACGAGTGTTCTCCTCCCCCTCCTTAGACGGAGCGGCGGGATAAGGGATAACATTCCACGCTTGGCGGGTATAAATGCGGGCCAGTGGGGCGGGCGTGGTAGGGGCGGGCGCTGAGAGGCCCGAATTACCCCGCTGAGCCGGTGAGTCCGACAGGGTCGGTAGGTCTGAGAGTCCCCGGCTGGGGTGTGGTAGTACCGTAGGCCTAGTACTCCCGGATGATTCCGGTGTTGCAGAGTCCGTAGAAACGGGGTTGCCTGGATCCAGGACTACCTCTGACGAGGGAGGAGGGGCAAGGACAACCCGATCACGGGAGATCCGTTCGTGCGTGTTGCTTATCTCTACCACGACAGTGTCGGTGTTCACAGAGATGACCTTGAATGGTCCATCTGCCACAGGCGAGAGTTTATGGCGCTTCTCCCTTCCGGGTTGTAGTACTCCTTCCTGATGAAGACGTAGTTATTCGCCCAAATTGGGGACGGTTTCCCTCGCAAGCGAGCATCAAAATCCCGCTCGTAAGCGGCTTGGGTCCGTGCCATAGACTTCCGCGCAGTGGGGACCAGCTTGGAAAGCCATTGCTTCCATTGCTGCCGGTAGATACCCACTGATGGGAAATTGTCCAAGGTAGCTTGGGGTTCCTGCGCCACAGGCGGGGGTGTTCTAGATAGAACCAACTCGAATGGCGAAACTCCGGTAGTCCGGTGTACCTGCGTATTGTACACGTAGGTTACCGCATCAGCGTACATGTCGCAGTTCTTTGGGTGGTCTGCGACGTAGGAACGTAACGCCGCGAGTAACGTCCGGTTAAACCGTTCAACTTGCCCATTACACTGGGGGTAGTAGGTAGTCGTGAACAAGTTCTTGACATCCAGGATGCGACAAACATCCTGGAAGAACTTGCTCACGAACCGTTACCCGTTATCGGAGAGCACCTCCACAGGGGGACCGTAGACCAAGATGCAGTGGTCACCAGAGCCTGGGCCACCGTGAGAGCGGTTATCCTCCGAAGAGGGACAGTCCGTACCAGCTTAGAAAAGCGGTCGGTAATGAAAAGTAGAAACTTGTTTCCACGTTTCGTGGTAAGTAGTGGTCCGAGAATATCGATCACCATAAACTCGAGCGGCGCCCTTGCGGGAATAGTCTCATCTTCTTCGCATTTTTGCGGAGCTTGACGCGATTCTTCACGCATTCGCTACAAAACCACACAGTTGCGTAGCAATCCACCGCCATGGCGGGCCAATAAAATCCCTTCGCAGGTTTAGGTAGAGTTTCCTCCCACCTGGGTGACCTCCAATGGGGGCGTAGTGTGATAGATGTAACACCCGCGACTGCAGGAATGAGGTACCACAATCTGTGGGAGGGCTTCGACCTTTCTTTACGAGGTAGCCTTTGTCGTTTACCTCGAAAGGGAGATCTTCACCACCTTAAGACGGGCACGAATCCTCGTACAGAATGGGTCGCCGAATTGTTCTCGGATCATTTCTTCCGGTGATACCGGTACAAAGTTTCTCGGTAACGGGTTCTCAGATTCATCTCGCGATGCGAGTAGTTCGTCAAAGTCAGCATTCCTCGTCCCAGTTTTCTGGCCCAGCCTTGACGCACATTCCGGATCATCCGGGTCTATGGCCATGAAACATGGGACGTCATCATCCTCCGTTAGGAGTGCTTCCCCACTTGTGGGTAACCGCGACAGGGCGTCGGCTTGGGTGTTCTGCGCGCCCTTTTTATAAATGACTTGAAAGTCATATTCCGCGAGGCGGAGTCTCCAGCGCATGAGGCGTCCCGACGGGTCG
>NBIV01000481.1:0-34667 GCA_003194525.1 Gracilariopsis chorda
ATACAGGGCGAAACACCAATATGATTGGAACAATTAGTACTCCAATGATGGGTCTCCTTTAGATGTGCAAGGGGGGTGAACTTCCGTACACTACGGTGCTTCCCTCCAAGGAGGAGTTGAGAACACGCGGAGGCGGTAAAGCTCAGAGCCAATTCCCCAGGTTGGGGTCCCCTGTTGGGGAAGGTTTACTGGTGCGACGGCAGTGCGCCGTCGCACTAAGTACTAGCTTCCCAGAAATGGGTGTGAAAATAATAAATAAAATTAACTAAAATACTCCACATTCCGTGGCAACATCCACTACTGTGGCCAACCGCCAATTGACCCAAAACCGTGTCCCACGTGTCCATACCCACCATTGTGGGCCGTAGTTCATATACACACTACACAACCGATAATATCGGGAAAGCGTTCAAGTACCAAGAATCCCTCCTTGAGGGCGTTGCACTACATATCCCCCCCTAAGACGGGAAAACGACCGCGGACGCGGAGGGTTCCCAGACGAAAATGGGTGATAAAAGCGCGTACGCCGTCTCCGGTTCTTCTTTCCTGGCATAGCAGGCTATTGTAGTATAGTGTTGTGGGGGGCTAGCTGCTCCCTTAAATAAACTTTCCCGTTTAGAACGGTGAATCTCGTTTGAGTTCCCCGTCTTCGACGGACCTTGCCTTGTTATCCTTTCCTTTCGCTCTCCGCTCGCGCGGCAACGTTACCCAACTTGGGCATTAACCAGCGTGGCTGGAGCTGCAGTTCCCGTTTGACGGTGGTATCGCACGACCTGCGACCGTGGGAGGTGTTACATTGGCTCCCACGTATCCCCACTGGGGTCGTACCCATACCAGCGGACGCGGTATTGTAGAATACCATCCTGGTCCCAGGTGTGTCCGACAAGTCGGTCTACTACGAACTCTCGTTCGTAGACCTGCCGGCCGTGCCGGGTGGTGGTTGTAATCCCTGGCGAGGGTTGCCCGCGGTGCGGTATAATGTCCCTTAGCAGGGTGTTCGGCGATAACTCCGACGTTGCCGTGCGCTGTCCTAGTGGCCGCTGCTCATGCGGGAAAATATCCCTCAAGAGGGTGTGTGGTGCCACGGTTTTCACCGGCAAGTCGTTCCCCAGAGGGGTGTCGTTGTTCCCGTCTTCACGGTAGGCCGGGCGAACCGCCAGTCGGCGGGGGACTTGGGTTCCGCCTTCGCGGTTGAGCGCACGAACCGCGAGTTTGCGGGAAGATGACCGCTCCTGCGGGATCGGCATTTCCACAATCCCCTGGGGGGTCCCGTGCGACACGGTGATTGGGTGGCAAACCGCCTCCCTGCCAGGCGCACGAGCGCTCTGCACCATACGTTCCGGCGATGCCGTGGTGTCCCCAGCTACTGACGGGTTGCCTGGGGCTAACTCCGGTACACCGGTATTTTGGTCAAAATTCCCCTCTGGGGGGTTCCGGGCAGGTGCCGATGACACCCTTTTCAGGGGAATTGCCGCTGAGCGCAGTGCACCATCTCCGTGAGGAGGAGCAGCGTCCGGTACGACCGGTTTCGAGCGTGCGATGGCGCGCGTTATTCCCGAGTTCCTCGGTTCTTCGCCGCAGCGATGCGGGGGTTGGCGCAAATTATTCCCCGTAGCGGGGGCTTTGATTCCGTCAACGACGGGAGGCGTTTCCGGTGCTTGCGAGCCAGGGCTTAAAGCTTCGACTGCAGCTTGGCCGCCTTTTTCCCCAAGAGGGGTGTGGGTATTCCCCTGTGAGGCCGGCGTATCTGGGCGCCCCTTCTCCGCAGGGCGCGGGTCTGATCGACCTGATTGAACCGCTTCCGCGGGGACTTCCGCCAACGGCGGCTTCGAGGCATCGGGCGATTGCCTTCCCGCTGCTGCGGTATTGGAGTGAGGCTTCTCGTTTTCCCGTGACAAACGGTGTATTTGCCGCTTTTTGCGGGGCCTGCGCGTCTGGTTCCTGTTGCACAGCACTGCCCGGGAACGGGGGATTAGTGTCGCGTGACATACTCCGTGCTCCACGGTCAGTGTTCCGTATGTTACGGTGTGTTTCCCGTTGCGACGGTGATATCGTTCCTCGAAAACGAGTGTTCTCCTCCCCTCCTTAGACGGAGCGGCGGGATAAGGGATAACATTCCCCGCCTGGCGGGTATAGATGCGCGCCAGTGGGGCAGACGTGGTAGGGGCGGGCGCTGAGGGGCCCGAATTACCCGGCTGAGCCGGTGAGTCCGACAGAGTCGGTAGGTCTGAGAGTCCCCGGCTGGGGTGTGGTAGTACCGTAGGTCTAGTACTCCCGGATTGTTCCGGTGTAGCGGAGTCCGTGGAAACGGGGTTGCCTGGATCCAGGACTACCTCTGACGAGGGAGGAGGGGCGAGGACAACACGATCACGGGAAATCCGTTCGTGCGTGTCCCCCATCTCTACCACGACAGTGTCGGTGTTAACAGAGATCACCTTGAAGGGTCCATCCGCCACAGGTGAGAGTTTGTGACGCTTCTCCCGTTCCGGGTTGTAGTATTCCTTCCTGATGAAGACGTAGTTATTTGCCCGAATCGGGGATGGTTTTCCTCGCACGCGAGCGTCAAAATCCCGCTTGTAAGCGGCTTGGGCCCGTGCCATAGACTTCCGCGCAGCGGGGACCAGCTTGGAAAGCCATCGCTTCCATTGCTGCCGGTAGATACCCACAGATGGGAAATTGTCCAAGGTAGCTTGGGGTTCCAGCGCCACAGGCGGGGGTGTTCTAGATAGAACTAACTCGAATGGCGAAACTCCGGTAGTCCGGTGTACCTGCGTATTGTACGCGTAGGTTACCGCATCAGCGTAGAGATCCCAATTCGCTGGGTGGTCAGCGACGTAGGAACGTAACGCCGCGAGTAACGTCCGGTTAAACCGTTCAACTTGCCCATTACACTGGGGTGGTAGGTAGTCGTGAACAAGTTCTTGACATCCAGGATGCGACAAACATCCTGGAAGAACTTGCTCACGAACTGCTTCCCGTTGTCAGAGAGCACCTCTACAGGGGGACCGTAGACAAAAATCCAGTGCGTCACCAGAGCCTGGGCCACCGTGAGAGCGGTTATCCTCCGAAGAGGGACAGTCCGTACCAGCTTAGAAAAGCGGTCGGTAATGACAAGTAGAAACTTGTTTCCACGTTTCGTGGTGAGTAATGGTCCGAGAATATCGATCGCAATAAACTCGAGCGGCGCCCTTGCGGGGAATAGTTTCATCTTCTTCGCATTTTTGCGGAGTTTGACGCGATTCTTCGCGCATTCGCTACAAAACCGCACAGTTGCGTAGCAATCCACCGCCATTGCGGGCCAATAGAAATCCCTTCGCAGGGTTAGGTAGAGTTTCCTCCCACCTGGGTGACCTCCAATGGGGGCGTAGTGTGATAGATGTAACACCCGCAATTGCAGGGAATGTGGTACCACAATCTGTGGGCGGGCTTCGACCTTTCTTACGAGGTAGCCTTTGTCGTTTACCCCGAAAGGGAGATCTTCACCACCGTTGATACGGGCACGAATTCTCGTACAGAATGGGTCGCCGAATTGTTCTCGGATCATTTCTTCCGGTGATACCGGTACAAAGTTTCCCGGTAACGGGTTCTCAGATTTATCTCGCGATGCGAGTAGTTCGTCAAAATCAGCATCCTCGTCCCAGGTTTCTGGCCTAGCCTCGACGGCATGTTCCGGATCATCCGGGTCTATAGCCATGAAGCATGGGACTTCATCATCCTCCGTTGGGAGTGCTTCCCCACTTGTGGGTAACCGCGATAAAGCGTCGGCCTGAGTGTTCTGCGCACCCTTTTTATAAATGACTTGAAAGTCATATTCCGCGAGGCGGAGTCTCCAGCGCATGAGGCGTCCCGACGGGTCGGAGATATTCATCAACCACCTCAATGAGGAATGATCCGTTTACACGGTGAAGTGAATTCCCATAAGGTAGGGGCGCAGAGTGGTCATCGCCCATCCGACGGCGAGGCACTCTTTCTCCGATACGGAGTAGTTCCGCTCATGAACATTGAGCGAACGTGACCAATAACCAATTGGATGTCGTTCCCCCTCGGGGGTGGTTTGAAAAAGAGCACACCCGACTTGGTAGTCGCTCGAGTCCGTATCTACGGAGTATGGCAACCCAAGTTTTGGGAGATGTAGGATTGGTGCTGATGTGACAGCCTCCTTTAAGGAGTTAAAAGCTTCCGATTGCTCGGGCGTAAATGTTCCCAGTTTTGGGGGGTTCCCCTTTCGCAACAACGCGTTCAGGGGCGCTGCAGTATCCGAAAACTTCGGGATAAACCGTCGATAGACGTTGACCAGCCCCAGAAAGGAGCGCAGTTCCGTTTGAGTACGGGGTTCTTTCGCCTCAACGAGGGATTTGACTCGAGCTTTCTCGATCGCTAACCGTCCAGGACGGATAATGTGACCCAGATACTTCACAGTATCTGTGAAAAACTCGCATTTCCTCAACTTGAGGGTAATTCCCGCATGACGGAGTACGGTCAGCACGTCTCGGACGTGAGTGAGATGGTCGTCCAACGAGTTGGAGAAGATGATAATATCATCAAGGTAGACCAGACAACTCCGCCACTTAAAGCGGTTGAGTAGAATATCTACTGCACGCTGAAAGGTGGCGGGGGCGTTGGTTAACCCAAATGGCATCCGCTTGAAGCGGTACGTTCCTGCATGGCAGGTGAATGCGGTTTTGTCGCGATCCTCCTGTCTGACAGGTACTTGCCAATATCCCCAATTGGCATCAAGGGCCGTGAACACGGTGGCGTCTCCAAGGGAGTCAATGCACTCGTCCATACGAGGGATGGGGTACGTGTCCCTAACAGTCACGGCATTGAGCCGGCGGTAGTCGACACAGAACCTCCAGGTTCCGTCAGCCTTTAAAGCCAGTACAACTGGGGATGCCCAGGGCGATTGAGCGGGCTCAATCACACCTGCGCGGAGCATCTTGTCCACCTGGGACTGCTCCTCTTCCCGAGCTTTCGGACCTGCCCTGTAAGGGGGTTGTGCAACCGGTCGCGCACCGGGGATTAAATCGATCCGGTGTTCCGTTGCATCAATCTCGCCAAGCGAGCCATCCCACATTGTGGTGAATTCCCGTAACATAGTACGGAGTTTGTCGCGGTGCGACTCTGGCACGTGGCTGAAGTCCAGCGCTTCAAGTGCTTTTTCCGGATCAATCCGGTCATTTCTCGATGGAGCATTGTCCTGTGGAACAGGTGTGGTTCGCAATTCCGAGTTACTCGGTATGTTCGACGCTGAAGTAGCGGTTTCCTCCCCCTCCTTAGACTTGACGTCTTCGGACGGCGGGGTGAACTCCTCAGAAGAGGTGGTAACTCCGAGTACATCGGCGGCTGTCATCTTCGTTGGCAGCATTCCCATAGGATGGGGGGTTACACTCCCAATTACTTGGTGTTTGACCAGATACTGGGGGTGTTTGCCAAGGTTGGCAACCAATATCCGGAAAGGAACATCCGGGGAAATGGAGACAATTCCATTAGCCAGCGCCAGCTGGGATTTCTCGTACAACGAGGCGAGGGGTTGTATAACCCGAAGACCGTGTTGACGGGAATTTACCTGTACCCAGACTTGGGACTCAGCCGGTATAGAAACCGAGGCAGCGACGCGGAGCTTGGTGGACTCGCGGGACGCGGGCGGTGGTTCCTGCGCAGCAGGGAGCGGAACTTGTTTCCGAGAGGACCGCTTTAGCGGGCGGCGAACAATCGGAACCGACGATCCGTCGTCAAGTTCTACACGCCTGAGGCGGGGCCTGATTGCGTCGACAAATCTGTCGCAGTAATCACATCCCAGTATGACTGGTGCTGCCAGTGAACGGCAAACGATGAAGTCCAACTTCACCACAGATGTACCAAGTCTCACGACGAGGTCCACTGTGCCCACCGTTTGTAACGGATTGTTGTTCGCATCCGAAATGTCGGGGACCGCGTCAGAGCGGATACGCGACCGCACAAGCGGGGGTAACAATGATTCCACGACAAAGTTGGGGCCTGCACCTGTATCCAGGACGGTGAGAAACCTCACCATAAACTGGGGGTCAAGGCCAAGGTCGGCATAGACCTTATAATTGCGCTTGGCTAAGACCAAGACTCTACCGGGAATCCGGGGATTTTTACTCCGTATCCACGGGCGACGCAACACACCGAGGTGCGCAGAGTCCGCGTCAGCGGTGTCTTTCCTCGAGAGGACTTTCACCGGGGAGCGAGGCGAGGACGCCTCGGGCGCCAACAGCCTCGTTTTTGAGGACGCCTCTCCCAAAGGGGAGACTCACTCAGTTAGTTTTCCGCCTTTGGCGGTGGGTTGGTTTCCTCGACAACGAGTGCTTCATCCCGTTGACGGGGGTTTCTATCCGCATAAGCGGGGGTTGCAACGGATTGTTGCGTGATCTCCCGAATCGGGGTGTATGAAGCTTGCCGCGCACGCGGGGTCTGTGGTAGGGCGTGAGAAAAGTCCGTTTTAGCACGGAGGTAGGAAGCCGTCGGGACGGAACGTTTCTCCTCTGGAGTGAGGGCCTCATAATTTGCCACCACCTTGGCCATATCCTTCAGTGAACAAATACACTGAGGAGAGGTATGGCCATGGGCATAGCACAGGTGGCAAATGAGAGCCAGCACCGCGACACGCGGATTATTATTCCGAGTATCGGAGAAGCGAACCGCAGGGCGGGTGTCAGTCCATCCAGGCCGTTGATAACGGGATTGACCGTTTGAAAACGGGAGTCGTTGGGGTTGAACCCGACTGTTACCACCGTATAGAACGGGATCTTCTGTTCCCGTATCATGGGTCATCTCCGTCGTTGACGGTAACTCACTGGTGGGTATCGACACACCATCCCCCTGCGCTAAATGCACGGTATCAAATCCCTGTCCAGGGTTCCCATCCGCGGTGAGCGGGAGAGAGGAAGCTTCGCTTTCCAGCAACAACGCCTTGGCGGATTTAGACCGATTGTTCGGAGTTCTTGCACGAAGTGCATCCCCTTCCGCTCGAGCGTGTTGGACCAGCTCGAGGTAGGTGATCCTTCGCTTGTCCTCCCGATAACGGGTAACTAAACTCCGGATTGCCGGGTCAAGACCATCAATGAACATGGTACTGCGCTCCCCAGCGGGGTATACGTTACCACATCTGTGGAAAGCCTTGTTAAGGCGCACCGAGTAATCGGTCTCGGTCTCTCCAGCACGCTGGCGTGTATCTCGCAAAGCGAGGATAGCCTGCTGAATAGCGGTGTTGGTGGCGTAGGAGCGCAGAAGATACTGCACAGCCTCCGGCCAGCAAGTAACTCCTCCCTCGGAGGCGCGAGAAGATCCTCGGACAGAGGTGTATTGGTCCTCGGCCACTCCCCGTAAGAAATACGGTAAAGCCAAATAGGCTTGTCCCTCATTCATACCGAGGATATCGGCCTCCGCTACAAAGCGGGATAGGAAATCCAGTACTAGGACTGGGTCCTCTCCAGTAAAATACTGGTTGCGGAGCGAGAGCTGCATTCGCTTAATGCATTCTCGCACCTTTCCCGTACCACGGGGCGTACGTCCAAGTGACGAATCTTCAAGCCGGTAGTACCGGTATGATAAAAGCTTCCGGTAATCCGGGTTTGTCGGTTTCAATTCCCGGAGACCGGGGTGTCTTCTCCCCTTCTGGCGGGTTCGGACCACACCTTCAGTGGCCGATGACCGCTTCGAGCGGGAGGAGTAGCCTCGCTTCTCGTCCTCCGAGTCGGAGTCCGAGGAGCTCGAGCTAACCGAATGGTTTCGGGGTGAGTCCGACGATGTCGAAGAATCGGAGTCCGAATATTTTCGGTGATATTTCCGTCGGTGACGGCGTTTCTTCTTCCCAGCAAGCTGGTCGTTGTGCGATGCCTCGTTTACCGGATCACCCGGGGATGGTTTGTCCATGAGGACGAACTGCTCCAGCGTCTCCAGGCGGGCACCAATCCGATCAAATCGGGCTTCAACTCCTTCGATGAAGGCGGCGGGTTGTCCCAAACTCTCCAACACGGAGTTGACGTCAGACCGTAAAATACGGAGCTCCTCGGCGACCTCCTTTACGGGGGTTGCCGAGACCACCTCTTGGAGGGATTTTAGTTCCCCTACAAGGGTGTCATGGGCGGTCCACAGAGCGCGGACCTGGGATTCCAGGGAAGTCCCCTGGGGGGTGTTATCACCCGTTCCACGGGGGCTTGAAGCCGCGACAGCGGGAGCAGGCCGGGGTGCCTGGGGCACTGCGGCAACAGCCGGAGTCGATGCTGCATTCCCCTGCGGGGGTGATAACGAGGGCAAAAGGAGGTTCCGGGGTTCCCGGTCGGGGGTATCATTCCGCGATGAAGCGGCGCCAGCACGGCTGGAACTTGTCCGTATAGGGATACGGGGTACGAACCGAACTTCGGAAGAGTCCGCGTTGTCGCGGGAGCGACTACGCGTAACCACTGGCTCCGCGTCGGAGGGATTTCTCGACATGAGAAAATACCGTTACGACGGGAAACGATCACGGAACTTCCGGTGAATGAAAACAAACCTCGTAAGAGGGAAAACAAAAACCGATTCTAGGTCGGGAGACCACTTTGTGGTGCAATGCCCCAAAGGGGAAAAACACCGAAAGACGTCCGGGATCTTCCTCTCACGAGGTGAACCCAGTTGGGTAGAGCCCTCCCAGAGGTGTCACGGCGAAGCCGGTTTGTAAGACCAGGGACACCTGTCGCGACTCGCGCAGGGAGGTGAAGGCGAAGAATCGGTATCCGCGTGAGCGGGGTGTGATCCTCAGTAGAGGTATGTTTCCACGTAAGTGGGGGTGTGTGAGCGGATGCGCACACGAGGGCCGCGGATAGCGGGAGGTGCTACCCTAAAAAGGGGAAAGAAGAAGGACGAGTGGGTCGCGAGAGCGACGAGTAGATACGGCAATGCCGGTGGACAGGACTCCCTATACAGGGCGAAACACCAATATGATTGGAACAATTAGTACTCCCAATGATGGGTCTCCTTTAGATGTGCAAGGGGGGTGAACTTCCGTACACTACGGTGCTTCCCTCCAAGGAGGAGTTGAGAACACGCGGAGGCGGTAAAGCTCAGAGCCAATTCCCCAGGTTGGGGTCCCCTGTTGGGGAAGGTTTACTGGTGCGACGGCAGTGCGCCGTCGCACTAAGTACTAGCTTCCCAGAAATGGGTGTGAAAATAATAAATAAAATTAACTAAAATACTCCACATTCCGTGGCAACATCCACTACTGTGGCCAACCGCCAATTGACCCAAAACCGTGTCCCACGTGTCCATACCCACCATTGTGGGGCGTAGTTCATATACACACTACACAACCGATAATATCGGGAAAGCGTTCAAGTACCCAGAATCCCTCCCTGAGGGCGTTGCACTTCAACCACCGGCAATACAGTAGGACAACAGCTATGGGGAAGCTGATATTCGGAAAGAAGAGCACGACATACGCGCAAAAGTTCCCTGCAAACTACTTCAACAGTGCCATTTGACCAGGGACAGTATCCCAACGTAAAATGGTGAGATGAATTTGTCCTTTCTTTGAGGACACGAACGACTTCGTTCTTAAAGTGAGAGCCACGGTCCGACACCCACTGGTTGGCTACACCAAACGCGGCAAACCACTTAATTAAAATGTTCGCAGTGGCCTCAGCAGTTGTCTCGGTTGTAGGTGTGAGCGAAATGTATCCACTGTGGTCATCTTTGATAACTAGTACGTAGAGAAGGCCGTCTTCCCCACGGGACATGTAGCAGAAGTCGAAATGAATTAATTCGTTGGGTTGATCGGAGTGGAGACCGTGGCCTAGTGGACGCGGAATGATCTTTCCAGACGCTGTGCAAAGGCAGTGGAGGCACGTGTTCACGAAATCATTAACATTTTCGTCTACGTCCTTCCAGGAGAAGTGTGCTTTTATCGTAGCCAGGGTTACGTTCGAACTTCGATGTCCTCCATGACCTGTATGGGCCGCGATGACTATTCGCAGCTTAAGAAGCTCGTCGTCCGAGGGAATCCAGAAAACATCGCTATCAGTCCTGTAGCCATCAGGAGACTTCTTGAAGGTCTTTGGTGGTTTATCCTTCGACTGTCTCTGCGATTTCTTGATGTCCTCAAGATCTGGCCAGTCTAATTTTGCATCCACTCCAGGATTGATTGGCGCCACCATCAGGGACTTGGCACGTAGCAATTTAGTGCATCTGATTGTTCGTTTTGGGTTTACAGCCCATCGCGTTAGCATGTCTGCCCAAACGTTGCGCTCTCCTGAGAGATGTTCGATAACATATCGAAAGGGACTGAGCTTGATAGCCCAGCGCATGAGCTTGCTTGCGGTGTGTCTCGATATACCTGGGTTTCTACCATACGGATCGTATAAATAGACAAGGTTGGAGTGGTCAGTAAAGATGTTCACTTTATGACCCATGACCAACTAGTCCAGGCGACACATTGCTTCCACGATCGCGTAACCTTCCTTTTCTGGAACAGACCAATTGGCTGCAGATCCGGAGAAAGCGCCAGAGAGGAAACAGAGTGGTTCATGATGTTGCTCCTCGATCATCTTGTTCCTCTGTTTGAGGGGTACCTGGGTGAGTACTGCTCCCCAATGAGTGTCAGACGCGTCGCTAAAGAGGCAAATGTAACAATTGGACTTCGGATGCGCGAGTTTGACAGAGGCAGCTAGTTGTGCTTTGATGTCGGTGAAAGCCGAATCATGGTTCGCGCCCCATGAGGTGCCGAGAGAGAGATTGCGCAAAGCTTTCTTTGTTCGCTTACCAACCTTCGCGTATAATTGCTCAAGAAGCTCGTGAAGTGGTGCTATGCGTTCGGCGTGGGCTGGGATTGAATTGCGCATCTAATTTGTGGCGCAGACGAATTGTTGAAGCTCACTTGCCATGGTGGGAGTCTTCATTGACACTAGGGATTCAAAATGCCGTGGGTGGTACTGTACTCCCTCGGCAGATATAATGCGGCCACAGAACCGCGCTTCCTGTGCGAAGAATGTTGACTTTTGGGCGTGCACATTGAGCCCAATTTCGTTGCAAACGGAGAGGAAAGATTCAATGTTGATCAGCAGTTCTTCTTCGTCTGTAGCGTAAAAGAGGAAATCGTCTATCCACTGCAGCATCTTTTCGACGCGTCCGTCGAATTTGTGAGAGAGCACTGCGTGGAAGTGATTGTCGGAATCGCTGCCTCCTTGAAGAAGCCGTTTAGAGGAATAAACCCCAAGGGGAGTTTGAATTGACATCATTTCCTGGGATTCCGGTGAAAGTGGTATCTGCCAGTATCCGTGGGCGAGGTCCACGTTTGCAAAGCAGGTGCTGCCGGCTGTGTCTTGGAACTTTGATTCCAGGTGTGGCATTGCCGATTGAATCGGTATTGTCCTCGCATTGGGTCCCCGCAGATCTACAGTGAATCGTAGTTTGGTAGATCCTGGCTTCGGGACGGCTAGAGCTGGTGACGCCCAACGTGTGGTGCAATCCCGGTGTGGGAAAGGCACCCAAAGCAGCTCGAAGCCTTGCTCTCTTAGAGAGGTAGGCCCAGTTGGGTAGAGCCCTCCGTGTCCCGTATGACGGGTGTAACTCCGTCGGGAGCCTGGAGCTACCTCGGAGGTTTAGGGGTTAGAACGGGTCGGAACCACGGCTGGTCCGGAAGTAGCCTGCGATCAGGGGAACAAAAGAGGGAAAGGGACCACCCGACGGGGGCGTGCGGAAAGCGGGAACAGACCCCGGAGGGGGGTGCCGATACACACACACGAACACGCACCGCGCGGCGGTTAGGGGATATGAGGGGAAGAGATGGTCTCACGGTCTCACGACACACGTCGGTAATATCAATACCCAAAACTGGGGCGGAGATAGGGCCTGTACGGGCGGTCACACGACAAAAATGAATACCGCGAGTGGTCACAACCCACTGGGTACGACGAGCACGGTCTCCTCGGCGGTGCGAGTCGGGTGAAACTATCGGGCAAGCGGTGTACCTCCGCGAGTAGTTAGACACTTCGCATGGCGAATAGAGTCAGAGCCGAACTCTTGTTTCTTTTCTTGGTGAGCTCGCCGTCGTGCGGCCGACGCTCAAGTACTAGCTCAGTGCAGTACAGTAGGTAGTGCACTAGCCTAAGTAAAATTAACCCCTAAACTACACTAAAATAAGTAGCCATTTTGGGCCTCCTGGCCGGGGCTGTAGCCACGTGTCCACCACCCTTGCCAGGCAAGTACCACAAAATATGAATGTTCCCATAACCACCCTGGGTAACCCGACCGCTAATTAGCCCGGTAAACGGGGGCTAAAATTCATGCATCCTGCTTCATCGCTCGCACCGAGTACACCTCAGATATGAGTTTCACCATCGCCCGTACGCGGGAATGTATTGCACTACACAACGTGCGGAAGGGTTCTTGTAGATGGCGCCTACGGCCTCCAGTTCTCGAGTCGTTTGCACAATAAAGTCTCTTTGCTGAGGCGCATATCGACGCTGTGGGGAGCGGTATGGCTTCGAATTTTCGACAGGCGTGATGGTTAACGGTGGTACGTCGACCGGTGGGTCATTTCCAAGCTTAATTCGAAAGACATCTCTGTACTGCTCGAGCATGTTGGAGAGTTTCGAACGGCCTTTGTCCGAGATAGCATTGCCCTTTGCCTCAGTAAGAATCTTAGCGAAGGCTTGGTTGATGGATTCTATGGAATCCGTCCCGATGCCGGCGGCAAGGCCCTCGGGAAGCTGTATGGGATCGTTGTCAGCCACGATGTAGCTGAGACCTTCGTACTTCGCAGAGGCGAACTTCGCTTCGGGTATGCCCAGTTCGTGTATGTGCTTGTCGTGAATGGAGTCACGTACACGAAGGAGGTGATCTCTGAGGTTGAATCCGATGGCATGCAGAAATGGGCGCCCCAGGAGAATCTCGTCCATAGTTTGATCCACGATATAGAACTCAATACCTCGAACACGCACGGGAATATTCGATCCAGGCAGATATATTGTAGCTGTGAGCACCACTGATCGAGATGCAGAGAAATTGGTGCCGCTATCGGCCTTGAACGCACCTTCCAGGGGTATAGGTGGATTAAAAGTCTTCGCACTAATGTCTGGCATGACGGTCTTCACCTTGTCGAAGATTGAAGAGTCAATTGCGCTAAAGTCTGATCCAGAATCCCCAAGGACGATATCAAACACTGCATCTTCGAGGGCTATGCGAAAACGACCTTCATTTGCATCTGGTATCCTAACGTCTGAGAACGGTTGCACTTTAACAGACTTAGCTCTCTTCACTTTCTTGCTATTGTACAGTTTCTCAAATAGTTCCTTTTTGAGTTCTGTTGGCGTTTTCGGGCAGTCCTTCAGGCGGTGGATACCGTCATAATTCTCGTTTAAGCAGGGTTCCGTCCATTCGGGAGCCTTTCGCTTGGCTCCAGTGTTTGCAGATTTTCTCATTTCAAAAGGAAGAGGGGTGACAGATTTATCAGAGCTTATGCCAGCTTCTCGAGGACGTCCACGATCACGATGTTGACGAGTTTTGCGAGAATTGAGACGCGCACGAGCCGTCTCCGTGAGGGATATTTCGAGTGCGATATTGGCGACTTCATCCTTGAAGAGCTTGATGTTTGCAAGTTGGTTCTTTTTCCACCCCATGCGCAGCATTCTGATTCGTTCCTGTAGAAGATCTGGCTGAAATTTGCGCACGAGGCGGTCCATAAACTTCTTAGCCATATCAGTGTCCTGTAAGACTTCCGAGGCGTTGTTATGATCCAACACGGTTATCACATTGATGATAAAGTTTGAAACCCCGCCTGCAGGGTCCGCTTTGTTCGGAACAAACGTAAGGGATCTCAGAGATGATTCGATACGCTCTGAAAGGTCTTTAGGCGCAGAACTCGAAGCAGATTCGAACCAAGCTTGAACATTCTCTACAGTTTCTTCTTCCACTGTTGAAATTCCCGGTACTTCTCCCATTATGCACAGGGCGTGCAAAGTAGACGCTTCCATACAGTCTTTGATGGATGCGGGTGACAGCTTTGCCTCCTCACTTCGATCCTTATTCACGTCTTCAACCTTTGCGCAGTAGGCGGTATACGTGGTTTCAAACTTGATGAGAGAGGGCTGATCAACCGTCGTGAGAACCGGGGGCTGGATGACAGACACAACACCATAATTCGAAGATGCCATGTTTGCAGTAGCTTCTTACTACGAGCAGACAAAACCACGCAGATTCTTTGGGCAAAGCGCTTTGTTGTTTGGAGTTAGACTGAACGCTGTAAGAGCTAGCAAACGATGCAGGGCTTGTTGGTCGATAGAGGGAATTGTTTTGTCGGTCGCTGGGGTTCGCGTAGATGGAAAGGAGGGCACACCTCTTGAGCAACTTCTGTGATGCTCTTCGAGGTTGCTCTCAGCTTGGGCGCTGAAAGCGTTTATTTGTAGTGCGTAAAGATGGAGCTATGGTAGTCGTAGCAGCAACAAGTGCGAACGAAAGAAGTTGAGAAAAAACGCACATGCATACGATTCCGCTTTGTACAGCAAAGCGCAAACGGGGTCCGACGGAAGGTATCGAAATCTAAAAGCATAGTCATGCTCTCCTTGCGCATATGCGTGACAAAGCGGCACGCATTATTCCAGCACATGCAGAATAGAACCGGTATAGCAATGCGCGACAGACATGGGTCGGTCGATACATCAGCGCCCCGTGAGTTATGATGTGAAAGCATCAATAAATCACTTAGAGATTGACGAAGCGATGGAGCGGTGACGATGAGTCCCGGTTCTCTCCAACTCCTCCATGTATTCAGTCACAAGCGTAGGAACGTCTTCGCGAAGTGAGGCAAGGGTCACCCAGTCCGTTTCCTCATCGGAAAATCCACGCCATTTCACGAGTAACTCTATATTCCCCTGTCGCCGTTTGATTTCCACAAACCGATCGATGACCAGAAGTTCATTTTGTTGGTAAGCAAGATACTCTTGGAGTTCTTCAGTGACCTCAAAACTCCTGTTTCGGAAGAATTTTAACCTTCTACCGTGAATCTCCTCCTTTCGACCGTTCAATAGAGACTCGATCTGGAAAATGTACTCGGATCGACATTCGAGAACGCGATACGTTCCGACCCATTTCAGTGACGGTTTGTTGGTTTGCTCACGCTGTAGTACGCCTCGAAGAACGAAATCTCCTTCTGTAAAATTGATCGGACGAACGTTTGTTCTCCTGTTGTGGCTAGCAACGGCTTGCTGCCGCTTCTTCGTTGAACGCTCAGCCACATCCTTATGCATTCCGTCGAGGGCCGATTGTAGTTGTTCAATCCGATCCAACTGTGCCTTGCGAATATTTTCAAGCTTCAGAACCTGAACCTTTCCACCCACTTTCCTAGTGATAGCAGTGAACGGCGAGTCTTGCTTATGACCAGTGAAAACTGTCAAGGGACAACGCTTTCCAAGGCGATCAAGAATAGCATTGTTCAAAGCAGATTGAACCACCGGCAATACAGTAGGACAACAGCTATGGGGAAGCTGATATTCGGAAAGAAGAGCACGACATACGCGCAAAAGTTCCCTGCAAACTACTTCAACAGTGCCATTTGACCAGGGACAGTATCCCAACGTAAAATGGTGAGATGAATTTGTCCTTTCTTTGAGGACACGAACGACTTCGTTCTTAAAGTGAGAGCCACGGTCCGACACCCACTGGTTGGCTACACCAAACGCGGCAGACCACTTAATTAAAATGTTCGCAGTGGCCTCAGCAGTTTTCTCGGTTGTAGGTGTGAGCCAAACGTATCCACTGTGGTCATCTTTGATAACTAGTACGTAGAGAAAGCCGTCTTCCCCACGGGACATGTAGCAGAAGTCGAAATGAATTAATTCGTTGGGTTGATCGGAGTGGAGACCGTGGCCTAGTGGACGCGGAATGATCTTTCCAGACGCTGTGCAAAGGCAGTGGAGGCACGTGTTCACGAAATCATTAACATTTTCGTCTACGTCCTTCCAGGAGAAGTGTGCTTTTATCGTAGCCAGGGTTACGTTCGAACTTCGATGTCCTCCATGACCTGTATAGGCCGCGATGACTATTCGCAGCTTAAGAAGCTCGTCGTCCGAGGGAATCCAGAAAACATCGCTATCAGTCCTGTAGCCATCAGGAGACTTCTTGAAGGTCTTTGGTGGTTTATCCTTCGACTGTCTCTGCGATTTCTTGATGTCCTCAAGATCTGGCCAGTCTAATTTTGCATCCACTCCAGGATTGATTGGCGCCACCATCAGGGACTTGGCACGTAGCAATTTAGTGCATCTGATTGTTCGTTTTGGGTTTACAGCCCATCGCGTTAGCATGTCTGCCCAAACGTTGCGCTCTCCTGAGAGATGTTCGATAACATATCGAAAGGGACTGAGCTTGATAGCCCAGCGCATGAGCTTGCTTGCGGTGTGTCTCGATATACCTGGGTTTCTACCATACGGATCGTATAAATAGACAAGGTTGGAGTGGTCAGTAAAGATGTTCACTTTATGACCCATGACCAACTAGTCCAGGCGACACATTGCTTCCACGATCGCGTAACCTTCCTTTTCTGGAACAGACCAATTGGCTGCAGATCCGGAGAAAGCGCCAGAGAGGAAACAGAGTGGTTCATGATGTTGCTCCTCGATCATCTTGTTCCTCTGTTTGAGGGGTACCTGGGTGAGTACTGCTCCCCAATGAGTGTCAGACGCGTCGCTAAAGAGGCAAATGTAACAATTGGACTTCGGATGCGCGAGTTTGACAGAGGCAGCTAGTTGTGCTTTGATGTCGGTGAAAGCCGAATCATGGTTCGCGCCCCATGAGGTGCCGAGAGAGAGATTGCGCAAAGCTTTCTTTGTTCGCTTACCAACCTTCGCGTATAATTGCTCAAGAAGCTCGTGAAGTGGTGCTATGCGTTCGGCGTGGGCTGGGATTGAATTGCGCATCTAATTTGTGGCGCAGACGAATTGTTGAAGCTCACTTGCCATGGTGGGAGTCTTCATTGACACTAGGGATTCAAAATGCCGTGGGTGGTACTGTACTCCCTCGGCAGATATAATGCGGCCACAGAACCGCGCTTCCTGTGCGAAGAATGTTGACTTTTGGGCGTGCACATTGAGCCCAATTTCGTTGCAAACGGAGAGGAAAGATTCAATGTTGATCAGCAGTTCTTCTTCGTCTGTAGCGTAAAAGAGGAAATCGTCTATCCACTGCAGCATCTTTTCGACGCGTCCGTCGAATTTGTGAGAGAGCACTGCGTGGAAGTGATTGTCGGAATCGCTGCCTCCTTGAAGAAGCCGTTTAGAGGAATAAACCCCAAGGGGAGTTTGAATTGACATCATTTCCTGGGATTCCGGTGAAAGTGGTATCTGCCAGTATCCGTGGGCGAGGTCCACGTTTGCAAAGCAGGTGCTGCCGGCTGTGTCTTGGAACTTTGATTCCAGGTGTGGCATTGCCGATTGAATCGGTATTGTCCTCGCATTGGGTCCCCGCAGATCTACAGTGAATCGTAGTTTGGTAGATCCTGGCTTCGGGACGGCTAGAGCTGGTGACGCCCAACGTGTGGTGCAATCCCGGTGTGGGAAAGGCACCCAAGGCAGCTCGAAGCCTTGCTCTCTTAGAGAGGTAGGCCCAGTTGGGTAGAGCCCTCCGTGTCCCGTATGACGGGTGTAACTCCGTCGGGAGCCTGGAGCTACCTCGGAGGTTTAGGGGTTAGAACGGGTCGGAACCACGGCTGGTCCGGAAGTAGCCTGCGATCAGGGGAACAAAAGAGGGAAAGGGACCACCCGACGGGGGCGTGCGGAAAGCGGGAACAGACCCCGGAGGGGGGTGCCGATACACACACACGAACACGCACCGCGCGGCGGTTAGGGGATATGAGGGGAAGAGATGGTCTCACGGTCTCACGACACACGTCGGTAATATCAATACCCAAAACTGGGGCGGAGATAGGGCCTGTACGGGCGGTCACACGACAAAAATGAATACCGCGAGTGGTCACAACCCACTGGGTACGACGAGCACGGTCTCCTCGGCGGTGCGAGTCGGGTGAAACTATCGGGCAAGCGGTGTACCTCCGCGAGTAGTTAGACACTTCGCATGGCGAATAGAGTCAGAGCCGAACTCTTGTTTCTTTTCTTGGTGAGCTCGCCGTCGTGCGGCCGACGCTCAAGTACTAGCTCAGTGCAGTACAGTAGGTAGTGCACTAGCCTAAGTAAAATTAACCCCTAAACTACACTAAAATAAGTAGCCATTTTGGGCCTCCTGGCCGGGGCTGTAGCCACGTGTCCACCACCCTTGCCAGGCAAGTACCACAAAATATGAATGTTCCCATAACCACCCTGGGTAACCCGACCGCTAATTAGCCCGGTAAACGGGGGCTAAAATTCATGCATCCTGCTTCATCGCTCGCACCGAGTACACCTCAGATATGAGTTTCACCATCGCCCGTACGCGGGAATGTATTGCACTACACAACGTGCGGAAGGGTTCTTGTAGATGGCGCCTACGGCCTCCAGTTCTCGAGTCGTTTGCACAATAAAGTCTCTTTGCTGAGGCGCATATCGACGTTGTGGGGAGCGGTATGGCTTCGAATTTTCGACAGGCGTGATGGTTAACGGTGGTACGTCGACCGGTGGGTCATTTCCAAGCTTAATTCGAAAGACATCTCTGTACTGCTCGAGCATGTTGGAGAGTTTCGAACGGCCTTTGTCCGAGATAGCATTGCCCTTTGCCTCAGTAAGAATCTTAGCGAAGGCTTGGTTGATGGATTCTATGGAATCCGTCCCGATGCCGGCGGCAAGGCCCTCGGGAAGCTGTATGGGATCGTTGTCAGCCACGATGTAGCTGAGACCTTCGTACTTCGCAGAGGCGAACTTCGCTTCGGGTATGCCCAGTTCGTGTATGTGCTTGTCGTGAATGGAGTCACGTACACGAAGGAGGTGATCTCTGAGGTTGAATCCGATGGCATGCAGAAATGGGCGCCCCAGGAGAATCTCGTCCATAGTTTGATCCACGATATAGAACTCAATACCTCGAACACGCACGGGAATATTCGATCCAGGCAGATATATTGTAGCTGTGAGCACCACTGATCGAGATGCAGAGAAATTGGTGCCGCTATCGGCCTTGAACGCACCTTCCAGGGGTATAGGTGGATTAAAAGTCTTCGCACTAATGTCTGGCATGACGGTCTTCACCTTGTCGAAGATTGAAGAGTCAATTGCGCTAAAGTCTGATCCAGAATCCCCAAGGACGATATCAAACACTGCATCTTCGAGGGCTATGCGAAAACGACCTTCATTTGCATCTGGTATCCTAACGTCTGAGAACGGTTGCACTTTAACAGACTTAGCTCTCTTCACTTTCTTGCTATTGTACAGTTTCTCAAATAGTTCCTTTTTGAGTTCTGTTGGCGTTTTCGGGCAGTCCTTCAGGCGGTGGATACCGTCATAATTCTCGTTTAAGCAGGGTTCCGTCCATTCGGGAGCCTTTCGCTTGGCTCCAGTGTTTGCAGATTTTCTCATTTCAAAAGGAAGAGGGGTGACAGATTTATCAGAGCTTATGCCAGCTTCTCGAGGACGTCCACGATCACGATGTTGACGAGTTTTGCGAGAATTGAGACGCGCACGAGCCGTCTCCGTGAGGGATATTTCGAGTGCGATATTGGCGACTTCATCCTTGAAGAGCTTGATGTTTGCAAGTTGGTTCTTTTTCCACCCCATGCGCAGCATTCTGATTCGTTCCTGTAGAAGATCTGGCTGAAATTTGCGCACGAGGCGGTCCATAAACTTCTTAGCCATATCAGTGTCCTGTAAGACTTCCGAGGCGTTGTTATGATCCAACACGGTTATCACATTGATGATAAAGTTTGAAACCCCGCCTGCAGGGTCCGCTTTGTTCGGAACAAACGTAAGGGATCTCAGAGATGATTCGATACGCTCTGAAAGGTCTTTAGGCGCAGAACTCGAAGCAGATTCGAACCAAGCTTGAACATTCTCTACAGTTTCTTCTTCCACTGTTGAAATTCCCGGTACTTCTCCCATTATGCACAGGGCGTGCAAAGTAGACGCTTCCATACAGTCTTTGATGGATGCGGGTGACAGCTTTGCCTCCTCACTTCGATCCTTATTCACGTCTTCAACCTTTGCGCAGTAGGCGGTATACGTGGTTTCAAACTTGATGAGAGAGGGCTGATCAACCGTCGTGAGAACCGGGGGCTGGATGACAGACACAACACCATAATTCGAAGATGCCATGTTTGCAGTAGCTTCTTACTACGAGCAGACAAAACCACGCAGATTCTTTGGGCAAAGCGCTTTGTTGTTTGGAGTTAGACTGAACGCTGTAAGAGCTAGCAAACGATGCAGGGCTTGTTGGTCGATAGAGGGAATTGTTTTGTCGGTCGCTGGGGTTCGCGTAGATGGAAAGGAGGGCACACCTCTTGAGCAACTTCTGTGATGCTCTTCGAGGTTGCTCTCAGCTTGGGCGCTGAAAGCGTTTATTTGTAGTGCGTAAAGATGGAGCTATGGTAGTCGTAGCAGCAACAAGTGCGAACGAAAGAAGTTGAGAAAAAACGCACATGCATACGATTCCGCTTTGTACAGCAAAGCGCAAACGGGGTCCGACGGAAGGTATCGAAATCTAAAAGCATAGTCATGCTCTCCTTGCGCATATGCGTGACAAAGCGGCACGCATTATTCCAGCACATGCAGAATAGAACCGGTATAGCAATGCGCGACAGACATGGGTCGGTCGATACATCAGCGCCCCGTGAGTTATGATGTGAAAGCATCAATAAATCACTTAGAGATTGACGAAGCGATGGAGCGGTGACGATGAGTCCCGGTTTTCTCCAACTCCTCCATGTATTCAGTCACAAGCGTAGGAACGTCTTCGCGAAGTGAGGCAAGGGTCACCCAGTCCGTTTCCTCATCGGAAAATCCACGCCATTTCACGAGTAACTCTATATTCCCCTGTCGCCGTTTGATTTCCACAAACCGATCGATGACCAGAAGTTCATTTTGTTGGTAAGCAAGATACTCTTGGAGTTCTTCAGTGACCTCAAAACTCCTGTTTCGGAAGAATTTTAACCTTCTACCGTGAATCTCCTCCTTTCGACCGTTCAATAGAGACTCGATCTGGAAAATGTACTCGGATCGACATTCGAGAACGCGATACGTTCCGACCCATTTCAGTGACGGTTTGTTGGTTTGCTCACGCTGTAGTACGCCTCGAAGAACGAAATCTCCTTCTGTAAAATTGATCGGACGAACGTTTGTTCTCCTGTTGTGGCTAGCAACGGCTTGCTGCCGCTTCTTCGTTGAACGCTCAGCCACATCCTTATGCATTCCGTCGAGGGCCGATTGTAGTTGTTCAATCCGATCCAACTGTGCCTTGCGAATATTTTCAAGCTTCAGAACCTGAACCTTTCCACCCACTTTCCTAGTGATAGCAGTGAACGGCGAGTCTTGCTTATGACCAGTGAAAACTGTCAAGGGACAACGCTTTCCAAGGCGATCAATAATAGCATTGTTCAAAGCAGATTGAACCACCGGCAATACAGTAGGACAACAGCTATGGGGAAGCTGATATTCGGAAAGAAGAGCACGACATACGCGCAAAAGTTCCCTGCAAACTACTTCAACAGTGCCATTTGACCAGGGACAGTATCCCAACGTAAAATGGTGAGATGAATTTGTCCTTTCTTTGAGGACACGAACGACTTCGTTCTTAAAGTGAGAGCCACGGTCCGACACCCACTGGTTGGCTACACCAAACGCGGCAGACCACTTAATTAAAATGTTCGCAGTGGCCTCAGCAGTTTTCTCGGTTGTAGGTGTGAGCCAAACGTATCCACTGTGGTCATCTTTGATAACTAGTACGTAGAGAAAGCCGTCTTCCCCACGGGACATGTAGCAGAAGTCGAAATGAATTAATTCGTTGGGTTGATCGGAGTGGAGACCGTGGCCTAGTGGACGCGGAATGATCTTTCCAGACGCTGTGCAAAGGCAGTGGAGGCACGTGTTCACGAAATCATTAACATTTTCGTCTACGTCCTTCCAGGAGAAGTGTGCTTTTATCGTAGCCAGGGTTACGTTCGAACTTCGATGTCCTCCATGACCTGTATAGGCCGCGATGACTATTCGCAGCTTAAGAAGCTCGTCGTCCGAGGGAATCCAGAAAACATCGCTATCAGTCCTGTAGCCATCAGGAGACTTCTTGAAGGTCTTTGGTGGTTTATCCTTCGACTGTCTCTGCGATTTCTTGATGTCCTCAAGATCTGGCCAGTCTAATTTTGCATCCACTCCAGGATTGATTGGCGCCACCATCAGGGACTTGGCACGTAGCAATTTAGTGCATCTGATTGTTCGTTTTGGGTTTACAGCCCATCGCGTTAGCATGTCTGCCCAAACGTTGCGCTCTCCTGAGAGATGTTCGATAACATATCGAAAGGGACTGAGCTTGATAGCCCAGCGCATGAGCTTGCTTGCGGTGTGTCTCGATATACCTGGGTTTCTACCATACGGATCGTATAAATAGACAAGGTTGGAGTGGTCAGTAAAGATGTTCACTTTATGACCCATGACCAACTAGTCCAGGCGACACATTGCTTCCACGATCGCGTAACCTTCCTTTTCTGGAACAGACCAATTGGCTGCAGATCCGGAGAAAGCGCCAGAGAGGAAACAGAGTGGTTCATGATGTTGCTCCTCGATCATCTTGTTCCTCTGTTTGAGGGGTACCTGGGTGAGTACTGCTCCCCAATGAGTGTCAGACGCGTCGCTAAAGAGGCAAATGTAACAATTGGACTTCGGATGCGCGAGTTTGACAGAGGCAGCTAGTTGTGCTTTGATGTCGGTGAAAGCCGAATCATGGTTCGCGCCCCATGAGGTGCCGAGAGAGAGATTGCGCAAAGCTTTCTTTGTTCGCTTACCAACCTTCGCGTATAATTGCTCAAGAAGCTCGTGAAGTGGTGCTATGCGTTCGGCGTGGGCTGGGATTGAATTGCGCATCTAATTTGTGGCGCAGACGAATTGTTGAAGCTCACTTGCCATGGTGGGAGTCTTCATTGACACTAGGGATTCAAAATGCCGTGGGTGGTACTGTACTCCCTCGGCAGATATAATGCGGCCACAGAACCGCGCTTCCTGTGCGAAGAATGTTGACTTTTGGGCGTGCACATTGAGCCCAATTTCGTTGCAAACGGAGAGGAAAGATTCAATGTTGATCAGCAGTTCTTCTTCGTCTGTAGCGTAAAAGAGGAAATCGTCTATCCACTGCAGCATCTTTTCGACGCGTCCGTCGAATTTGTGAGAGAGCACTGCGTGGAAGTGATTGTCGGAATCGCTGCCTCCTTGAAGAAGCCGTTTAGAGGAATAAACCCCAAGGGGAGTTTGAATTGACATCATTTCCTGGGATTCCGGTGAAAGTGGTATCTGCCAGTATCCGTGGGCGAGGTCCACGTTTGCAAAGCAGGTGCTGCCGGCTGTGTCTTGGAACTTTGATTCCAGGTGTGGCATTGCCGATTGAATCGGTATTGTCCTCGCATTGGGTCCCCGCAGATCTACAGTGAATCGTAGTTTGGTAGATCCTGGCTTCGGGACGGCTAGAGCTGGTGACGCCCAACGTGTGGTGCAATCCCGGTGTGGGAAAGGCACCCAAGGCAGCTCGAAGCCTTGCTCTCTTAGAGAGGTAGGCCCAGTTGGGTAGAGCCCTCCGTGTCCCGTATGACGGGTGTAACTCCGTCGGGAGCCTGGAGCTACCTCGGAGGTTTAGGGGTTAGAACGGGTCGGAACCACGGCTGGTCCGGAAGTAGCCTGCGATCAGGGGAACAAAAGAGGGAAAGGGACCACCCGACGGGGGCGTGCGGAAAGCGGGAACAGACCCCGGAGGGGGGTGCCGATACACACACACGAACACGCACCGCGCGGCGGTTAGGGGATATGAGGGGAAGAGATGGTCTCACGGTCTCACGACACACGTCGGTAATATCAATACCCAAAACTGGGGCGGAGATAGGGCCTGTACGGGCGGTCACACGACAAAAATGAATACCGCGAGTGGTCACAACCCACTGGGTACGACGAGCACGGTCTCCTCGGCGGTGCGAGTCGGGTGAAACTATCGGGCAAGCGGTGTACCTCCGCGAGTAGTTAGACACTTCGCATGGCGAATAGAGTCAGAGCCGAACTCTTGTTTCTTTTCTTGGTGAGCTCGCCGTCGTGCGGCCGACGCTCAAGTACTAGCTCAGTGCAGTACAGTAGGTAGTGCACTAGCCTAAGTAAAATTAACCCCTAAACTACACTAAAATAAGTAGCCATTTTGGGCCTCCTGGCCGGGGCTGTAGCCACGTGTCCACCACCCTTGCCAGGCAAGTACCACAAAATATGAATGTTCCCATAACCACCCTGGGTAACCCGACCGCTAATTAGCCCGGTAAACGGGGGCTAAAATTCATGCATCCTGCTTCATCGCTCGCACCGAGTACACCTCAGATATGAGTTTCACCATCGCCCGTACGCGGGAATGTATTGCACTACACAACGTGCGGAAGGGTTCTTGTAGATGGCGCCTACGGCCTCCAGTTCTCGAGTCGTTTGCACAATAAAGTCTCTTTGCTGAGGCGCATATCGACGTTGTGGGGAGCGGTATGGCTTCGAATTTTCGACAGGCGTGATGGTTAACGGTGGTACGTCGACCGGTGGGTCATTTCCAAGCTTAATTCGAAAGACATCTCTGTACTGCTCGAGCATGTTGGAGAGTTTCGAACGGCCTTTGTCCGAGATAGCATTGCCCTTTGCCTCAGTAAGAATCTTAGCGAAGGCTTGGTTGATGGATTCTATGGAATCCGTCCCGATGCCGGCGGCAAGGCCCTCGGGAAGCTGTATGGGATCGTTGTCAGCCACGATGTAGCTGAGACCTTCGTACTTCGCAGAGGCGAACTTCGCTTCGGGTATGCCCAGTTCGTGTATGTGCTTGTCGTGAATGGAGTCACGTACACGAAGGAGGTGATCTCTGAGGTTGAATCCGATGGCATGCAGAAATGGGCGCCCCAGGAGAATCTCGTCCATAGTTTGATCCACGATATAGAACTCAATACCTCGAACACGCACGGGAATATTCGATCCAGGCAGATATATTGTAGCTGTGAGCACCACTGATCGAGATGCAGAGAAATTGGTGCCGCTATCGGCCTTGAACGCACCTTCCAGGGGTATAGGTGGATTAAAAGTCTTCGCACTAATGTCTGGCATGACGGTCTTCACCTTGTCGAAGATTGAAGAGTCAATTGCGCTAAAGTCTGATCCAGAATCCCCAAGGACGATATCAAACACTGCATCTTCGAGGGCTATGCGAAAACGACCTTCATTTGCATCTGGTATCCTAACGTCTGAGAACGGTTGCACTTTAACAGACTTAGCTCTCTTCACTTTCTTGCTATTGTACAGTTTCTCAAATAGTTCCTTTTTGAGTTCTGTTGGCGTTTTCGGGCAGTCCTTCAGGCGGTGGATACCGTCATAATTCTCGTTTAAGCAGGGTTCCGTCCATTCGGGAGCCTTTCGCTTGGCTCCAGTGTTTGCAGATTTTCTCATTTCAAAAGGAAGAGGGGTGACAGATTTATCAGAGCTTATGCCAGCTTCTCGAGGACGTCCACGATCACGATGTTGACGAGTTTTGCGAGAATTGAGACGCGCACGAGCCGTCTCCGTGAGGGATATTTCGAGTGCGATATTGGCGACTTCATCCTTGAAGAGCTTGATGTTTGCAAGTTGGTTCTTTTTCCACCCCATGCGCAGCATTCTGATTCGTTCCTGTAGAAGATCTGGCTGAAATTTGCGCACGAGGCGGTCCATAAACTTCTTAGCCATATCAGTGTCCTGTAAGACTTCCGAGGCGTTGTTATGATCCAACACGGTTATCACATTGATGATAAAGTTTGAAACCCCGCCTGCAGGGTCCGCTTTGTTCGGAACAAACGTAAGGGATCTCAGAGATGATTCGATACGCTCTGAAAGGTCTTTAGGCGCAGAACTCGAAGCAGATTCGAACCAAGCTTGAACATTCTCTACAGTTTCTTCTTCCACTGTTGAAATTCCCGGTACTTCTCCCATTATGCACAGGGCGTGCAAAGTAGACGCTTCCATACAGTCTTTGATGGATGCGGGTGACAGCTTTGCCTCCTCACTTCGATCCTTATTCACGTCTTCAACCTTTGCGCAGTAGGCGGTATACGTGGTTTCAAACTTGATGAGAGAGGGCTGATCAACCGTCGTGAGAACCGGGGGCTGGATGACAGACACAACACCATAATTCGAAGATGCCATGTTTGCAGTAGCTTCTTACTACGAGCAGACAAAACCACGCAGATTCTTTGGGCAAAGCGCTTTGTTGTTTGGAGTTAGACTGAACGCTGTAAGAGCTAGCAAACGATGCAGGGCTTGTTGGTCGATAGAGGGAATTGTTTTGTCGGTCGCTGGGGTTCGCGTAGATGGAAAGGAGGGCACACCTCTTGAGCAACTTCTGTGATGCTCTTCGAGGTTGCTCTCAGCTTGGGCGCTGAAAGCGTTTATTTGTAGTGCGTAAAGATGGAGCTATGGTAGTCGTAGCAGCAACAAGTGCGAACGAAAGAAGTTGAGAAAAAACGCACATGCATACGATTCCGCTTTGTACAGCAAAGCGCAAACGGGGTCCGACGGAAGGTATCGAAATCTAAAAGCATAGTCATGCTCTCCTTGCGCATATGCGTGACAAAGCGGCACGCATTATTCCAGCACATGCAGAATAGAACCGGTATAGCAATGCGCGACAGACATGGGTCGGTCGATACATCAGCGCCCCGTGAGTTATGATGTGAAAGCATCAATAAATCACTTAGAGATTGACGAAGCGATGGAGCGGTGACGATGAGTCCCGGTTCTCTCCAACTCCTCCATGTATTCAGTCACAAGCGTAGGAACGTCTTCGCGAAGTGAGGCAAGGGTCACCCAGTCCGTTTCCTCATCGGAAAATCCACGCCATTTCACGAGTAACTCTATATTCCCCTGTCGCCGTTTGATTTCCACAAACCGATCGATGACCAGAAGTTCATTTTGTTGGTAAGCAAGATACTCTTGGAGTTCTTCAGTGACCTCAAAACTCCTGTTTCGGAAGAATTTTAACCTTCTACCGTGAATCTCCTCCTTTCGACCGTTCAATAGAGACTCGATCTGGAAAATGTACTCGGATCGACATTCGAGAACGCGATACGTTCCGACCCATTTCAGTGACGGTTTGTTGGTTTGCTCACGCTGTAGTACGCCTCGAAGAACGAAATCTCCTTCTGTAAAATTGATCGGACGAACGTTTGTTCTCCTGTTGTGGCTAGCAACGGCTTGCTGCCGCTTCTTCGTTGAACGCTCAGCCACATCCTTATGCATTCCGTCGAGGGCCGATTGTAGTTGTTCAATCCGATCCAACTGTGCCTTGCGAATATTTTCAAGCTTCAGAACCTGAACCTTTCCACCCACTTTCCTAGTGATAGCAGTGAACGGCGAGTCTTGCTTATGACCAGTGAAAACTGTCAAGGGACAACGCTTTCCAAGGCGATCAATAATAGCATTGTTCAAAGCAGATTGAACCACCGGCAATACAGTAGGACAACAGCTATGGGGAAGCTGATATTCGGAAAGAAGAGCACGACATACGCGCAAAAGTTCCCTGCAAACTACTTCAACAGTGCCATTTGACCAGGGACAGTATCCCAACGTAAAATGGTGAGATGAATTTGTCCTTTCTTTGAGGACACGAACGACTTCGTTCTTAAAGTGAGAGCCACGGTCCGACACCCACTGGTTGGCTACACCAAACGCGGCAGACCACTTAATTAAAATGTTCGCAGTGGCCTCAGCAGTTTTCTCGGTTGTAGGTGTGAGCCAAACGTATCCACTGTGGTCATCTTTGATAACTAGTACGTAGAGAAAGCCGTCTTCCCCACGGGACATGTAGCAGAAGTCGAAATGAATTAATTCGTTGGGTTGATCGGAGTGGAGACCGTGGCCTAGTGGACGCGGAATGATCTTTCCAGACGCTGTGCAAAGGCAGTGGAGGCACGTGTTCACGAAATCATTAACATTTTCGTCTACGTCCTTCCAGGAGAAGTGTGCTTTTATCGTAGCCAGGGTTACGTTCGAACTTCGATGTCCTCCATGACCTGTATAGGCCGCGATGACTATTCGCAGCTTAAGAAGCTCGTCGTCCGAGGGAATCCAGAAAACATCGCTATCAGTCCTGTAGCCATCAGGAGACTTCTTGAAGGTCTTTGGTGGTTTATCCTTCGACTGTCTCTGCGATTTCTTGATGTCCTCAAGATCTGGCCAGTCTAATTTTGCATCCACTCCAGGATTGATTGGCGCCACCATCAGGGACTTGGCACGTAGCAATTTAGTGCATCTGATTGTTCGTTTTGGGTTTACAGCCCATCGCGTTAGCATGTCTGCCCAAACGTTGCGCTCTCCTGAGAGATGTTCGATAACATATCGAAAGGGACTGAGCTTGATAGCCCAGCGCATGAGCTTGCTTGCGGTGTGTCTCGATATACCTGGGTTTCTACCATACGGATCGTATAAATAGACAAGGTTGGAGTGGTCAGTAAAGATGTTCACTTTATGACCCATGACCAACTAGTCCAGGCGACACATTGCTTCCACGATCGCGTAACCTTCCTTTTCTGGAACAGACCAATTGGCTGCAGATCCGGAGAAAGCGCCAGAGAGGAAACAGAGTGGTTCATGATGTTGCTCCTCGATCATCTTGTTCCTCTGTTTGAGGGGTACCTGGGTGAGTACTGCTCCCCAATGAGTGTCAGACGCGTCGCTAAAGAGGCAAATGTAACAATTGGACTTCGGATGCGCGAGTTTGACAGAGGCAGCTAGTTGTGCTTTGATGTCGGTGAAAGCCGAATCATGGTTCGCGCCCCATGAGGTGCCGAGAGAGAGATTGCGCAAAGCTTTCTTTGTTCGCTTACCAACCTTCGCGTATAATTGCTCAAGAAGCTCGTGAAGTGGTGCTATGCGTTCGGCGTGGGCTGGGATTGAATTGCGCATCTAATTTGTGGCGCAGACGAATTGTTGAAGCTCACTTGCCATGGTGGGAGTCTTCATTGACACTAGGGATTCAAAATGCCGTGGGTGGTACTGTACTCCCTCGGCAGATATAATGCGGCCACAGAACCGCGCTTCCTGTGCGAAGAATGTTGACTTTTGGGCGTGCACATTGAGCCCAATTTCGTTGCAAACGGAGAGGAAAGATTCAATGTTGATCAGCAGTTCTTCTTCGTCTGTAGCGTAAAAGAGGAAATCGTCTATCCACTGCAGCATCTTTTCGACGCGTCCGTCGAATTTGTGAGAGAGCACTGCGTGGAAGTGATTGTCGGAATCGCTGCCTCCTTGAAGAAGCCGTTTAGAGGAATAAACCCCAAGGGGAGTTTGAATTGACATCATTTCCTGGGATTCCGGTGAAAGTGGTATCTGCCAGTATCCGTGGGCGAGGTCCACGTTTGCAAAGCAGGTGCTGCCGGCTGTGTCTTGGAACTTTGATTCCAGGTGTGGCATTGCCGATTGAATCGGTATTGTCCTCGCATTGGGTCCCCGCAGATCTACAGTGAATCGTAGTTTGGTAGATCCTGGCTTCGGGACGGCTAGAGCTGGTGACGCCCAACGTGTGGTGCAATCCCGGTGTGGGAAAGGCACCCAAGGCAGCTCGAAGCCTTGCTCTCTTAGAGAGGTAGGCCCAGTTGGGTAGAGCCCTCCGTGTCCCGTATGACGGGTGTAACTCCGTCGGGAGCCTGGAGCTACCTCGGAGGTTTAGGGGTTAGAACGGGTCGGAACCACGGCTGGTCCGGAAGTAGCCTGCGATCAGGGGAACAAAAGAGGGAAAGGGACCACCCGACGGGGGCGTGCGGAAAGCGGGAACAGACCCCGGAGGGGGGTGCCGATACACACACACGAACACGCACCGCGCGGCGGTTAGGGGATATGAGGGGAAGAGATGGTCTCACGGTCTCACGACACACGTCGGTAATATCAATACCCAAAACTGGGGCGGAGATAGGGCCTGTACGGGCGGTCACACGACAAAAATGAATACCGCGAGTGGTCACAACCCACTGGGTACGACGAGCACGGTCTCCTCGGCGGTGCGAGTCGGGTGAAACTATCGGGCAAGCGGTGTACCTCCGCGAGTAGTTAGACACTTCGCATGGCGAATAGAGTCAGAGCCGAACTCTTGTTTCTTTTCTTGGTGAGCTCGCCGTCGTGCGGCCGACGCTCAAGTACTAGCTCAGTGCAGTACAGTAGGTAGTGCACTAGCCTAAGTAAAATTAACCCCTAAACTACACTAAAATAAGTAGCCATTTTGGGCCTCCTGGCCGGGGCTGTAGCCACGTGTCCACCACCCTTGCCAGGCAAGTACCACAAAATATGAATGTTCCCATAACCACCCTGGGTAACCCGACCGCTAATTAGCCCGGTAAACGGGGGCTAAAATTCATGCATCCTGCTTCATCGCTCGCACCGAGTACACCTCAGATATGAGTTTCACCATCGCCCGTACGCGGGAATGTATTGCACTACACATCCCCCTCCTTAAGGGCCGAAAACGAACGTGAGTATAGGCGTGAGGAGATGAGGCGCGAGGGTATAAATAGTCCCGACAAGGGAATCGCCGAGATACCGGTCCCCCGTACCAACACGGTTACAACTGATCAACCCTCAGTACCTTCTTCAACAGACTCTGCGCCCCTCTCTGCTATGACCAACACTCCGTTTTCGAACAACCCGCCTGCGGGCGCCCCGAAGGGGACTTCCGCGGGCGGACAACCTTCCTTCGCGACGCCGGGGTCGCGGGTTCGTCACCCAACCTCTGGGTTCCTCTCCTTGCCTCTGCCTGGAGGATCGTCTCATGTTCCAACCTTGGATGCCTCGGATGCCGCGAGTATCGCCGCCTGGAATTCCGCTCAAGCGATACCGATCACTGCGACCGCCGCCGGCTGGGTGTCACCATCGACACTTTGGGCCCGCAATCCCCGGGAAGACGCTCTCCTCTTTTCGAGTGCGCCCTGGTTCCACCCCACATGGGTTTCCGACTCGGACCTCATCGACTCCTATGTGGAGGAGGGCGAGCTCCCAGGCGGACTAGGCCGGGATTTGGTCGACTCCTTCGACTGGAGGACGCGTATCGCGGTAGAGCCACAGTTCCTCGCACGGAAGCGCACCAGATATGGTTTCGAGACGCTGAATGAAGCCCGTGCCGGGATGGCCAAGGTCGCCTACGACCGTCTCGCCCGCGCGAGTTATCCGGATGAGCTGATACCAACGGAATACAGCTTTGACCTCTCGCGGTACCGTACCTACGGTGAAGTCTCATACTGCGAGAACCTTGCTGCCTACCAGCCATCTACACCGTTCCGGTCCACTCCAATAGAAGCCGGGATGCTCCTCTGGAGGCGCCCAATTCTGCGTGCAGAGTTCCGATATCTTCATCGTCCGAATCATCGCGGATCCTTCTTCGACCGACTCCGGTTTGAGCGAAAGGCGCGCTCCCGCTTCGGGTTCCTGGTACCATACCAAAATCTCGAGGTCGAGAGGCTCCGTCCATCCGCGATGCGCGGCCGGTATGCACCTCTTCCCCATTGGTGGAGCAGGTTCGAAGTCCCGAGGGGATGCTTTGCGGAGATGCCTCCGTGCCTCAGCTACATCGGTTCACGATTAATCAACAATCCGGATTCCGGTTACTGGACTCTCTTCCTCGCCGAATGGGCTGCTCGCGTTGCCGCATTTCTCCTCTGGGAGGTGTACGACAAGAACCGTCTGTGGTACATTCCTCCTCACCTACGCCAGGTTATCCGCCGATTGGATCTCTATATCCCTCTGGGATCCGAAGCCAATGTGGATGAGCGTCAGTGCCTTCTGAACACCATCGATATGGTTAACTGGGATACAGTCCCAGTCTCCAACGTCCCTGACGGTGAGCCTTCCAGGCATGATCGCTCTCCAGGCCGGAGAAATCTAAAACGCTGGCAACTTCGTCTTCTATGACCCTTGGGAGGTATCCGTGACTTCACGGGCTCACGCGCTAGCGTTACGCGATGTACCACGCTCCGTTCCGCGAGGCCACCCGGTTGGGTTCATGTTTTCCGATGACTGGCACGGTTCCTACGAGGATGATCCAATGGTGGATGACGACCCCGATGAGGTGGAGGAGGCCGTAGCCCCGGGAGCGGCGATGGTCGACGATCTCGACGGATCCGGCCAGCATGTGGCTGCTCCAGATGGCTGGAATATGGCCGCCAGTGCGGCTGCTTCTCCGTCTACCGCATCTCCGGTCCCCGTGGACCCTCAGGCCCTTGCCCTCAGGGCTCACCTCCAGTCCATTGGAGTGGTTGCGCCTTCCAACCTCACCAGCGTGAGCGAGTTATTGGCTTTCGCGTCTGCGAACTACCAACCGCCAACGAGCGGCTCATCCTAAGTCAGGATCCTGGACCGTGGCACACACACCTGATATAGGTTAGCGCTTAACGCTCCATAGCTTGTGGTAAACGACTTCCTTCTTCTATATCCGTATGTCCGGACTCTTCTTTTTCTTCTTCATAGCATCTTCATGCTGGACCGCTAGGCGGTATTCTTCATTAAACCGTTACTTCGGTCGGACCGCTAGGCGGTGTGACGTCCAATGACCATTGGTTTCCCTATCCAGTCCATTACTTCGTGTAACCTTCTGTAGCCAGATCTCTTCCTGTGTCCTCTTCTCTTCGGAGACTTCTCTTCCGTCTTCGGAATCTTCTGCATAGTGCAGTGTATCGTCCTACCCAACCTGGGCCATGTCCAAAGTGGATGGGAGTGGGAACCGCGTCCGGCGGTGGTAGGTTATCACCTTGGAACGAGGAAGGTGCTGAATGGGCTCCCATGTGTCCTCTTCCGGGGGTATCCGTACCATCGGATTTGGTAAAACCACACTCCTTTGGAGTCCAGAACATGATCCACGATGTGGTCAACGACAAACTCCTGGTCGTACGTAGCCGGCTCCTGACCCGTCATGGCAGGGCTTAAGGAGAGAACCCTGTGAGGGACTTGCCTGAAATTGGCGCGACCCTGCGGGCAAACTCAGTTTTCCTCGACGCTGCGAGTGCTGGGACTTGATACCGCATTGCGGTCTTTCCGCTTCCTAATCCTCTCCTTGTGGGGGGGCCTTCCGTTCTAACCGGATTCCCCTATTGACTCGCAGCTAGCGAGCTCTTCTCCCACGCGACCCGTGCAACTCTGGTGAGTTTGACCGTTCACGGTGAGGGAGGCGGTTCACTACGGTTCCGACGCCAGGAGGCGGATTGCCATGCATCACACACTGTGATTGGCTGGCCGCTGGCGGCAAGTGTCGCGCGCGGTCTTTCCACGACGCGGGTCTTGACTGTACTCCTGACGCCGGCCGGCGGTATGTACGTGTACACCTTTCCACGGTTTGGAATTTCGGGCTTCGTCCGCGTGACAGTGGCGTCACAGTGTCCATTTGTGGGGCTCTGCGGTAACGCACGCAGTGTCAACCACACTCTCCGTGTCCGCGGTTGCTTTTCAGCTCACCACGAAAACTGGTTATGACCGAGGTTGTATGTGCTCCGTGCTCGGAGATATCATTCGCCACATTAGTGACCACACCGAGTCCGGTTCACTACTTCCTCTTTCGCTACCAGCGACTCGCCGACAGGAGTGCATCCGGGTCCGCAAAGACGGCCTTCTCGCTTCGCGATGCGTTCAACTCCTCCCTGCTCCGGGGGCTGCTCATCCGACGATGCCGTATTCCCGATGCGGGCTCGTCCACTGTTCCCAACCTTCTCCCGTGCCGGGCTTACCACGCGTTCCGTGACGGCAGTACCCTTGCTCTGAAGGGCCTCGGTTAGCGCAGAGTGCGGCGCGAGGGAACTCGCTCGCGAAGCCGTATGAAACGGGACACCGTCCGACGCCGGAGCTTCCTTCCGCGATGGCGCGATCGATTCCCGTCCCTCCCCTCCTTAGGTGAGAGGGCGGTGGGTTCAGGCTGAAGGACCTCCGCGGGCGGATAGTAACGGTTAGGCGTTTGGGGTCAAGCGTGCGTTGCACGATACGCGCGGCGCGCCCAACCGGTTGATCGGCAATCGGAAGATCCGAGGAGTCCCGTTCCGGGTGCGGTAAGACGGGTGGGCGGGACGGAAGCAGATTATCCGTTGGCCGAGTTACGAGGTCATCCTCCGGGATTGTCACGAGCGGTGATGAGCCCTCAGGGGGCGCAGGCGCGTGGCTACGGTCGCGTGAGACGCGTTTCGAAACTGGTTATCGATGTCCAGTACGACTGTGTCGTCGGCGACGGAAACCACCGATAGGGTCCATTCACTATCGGTAGACAACTTGTGGCGCTTTTTCCTTTTCGGGATTATAATATTTCCTTTTCGCAGGAAGACAGAATCCCCTTCCGAGACCTGGGTATCGGTGGTACGAATCTTCGCGTCGAAGTTCTGTTTGTATGCCTCCTGGGCTTTTCCCATAGCCTTTCGGGGCGTAGGGACCATGTTTCTTCAACCATTCCTTCCAGGAATCTCGATATACCTTGGTGAAGGGTACCCCGAGACGTTCGGTTGCGCTTCAATAGCCATGGGTGGCGGAATCCGAGACAGGACCAGCTCAAATGGAGCGAGGGTCGTGACC
>NBIV01000482.1:0-23061 GCA_003194525.1 Gracilariopsis chorda
CCAGACCATCGGTTTCCACCACTCCTATTCACCGGGGACTATGGACCGGCACACAGCCATCAAAATAACACTCTTTCGACCATACAGAAGACAGTACTACCAACAAACGAGAATACCACCACATCAGCTTTCCCATATGGCATTTGGACGGCCCTGCAACCACACCGACGCCAGTGCAGAGATCCAAGACACCCCAAATTCTTCATTGCAAAATCGAGGGCCATGCTCACTCAAACACAACACCCTTATACAACCTATCCATACGCGGCACGTCCGCATCACATTCAACTCCCGGTCATGCCAATCCATCGACAAATCCCTCTCCCACTCCAGACAGACATACACTCCGACATACATACCGACAAAAACGGTAAGTACATTTTGGATAGAGGTGCTCATCCCAAACACATCATCAAACCCACTCACAACATCACATTGATTCGAAACCTCACAATAACCCAGACAGCTCTCAACCAGATGACCCCTTGCAGCCACCATGGGACTGGTACAAATCCGTCAGAATCGGAGCAAGAACACCGTTATCACGTATGCAGTGGCGAATCGGAATCTAGGCCACAACTTACTCTCCGTCCACGATCTGGCAAGTCGCAATGGACTCGTTGTTTCACACCTCGTTATGGCGATATTGTCAACACCATTTCAACTTCACCAACACTCATAGCACAGGCAACATGGACCCGTAATCAATACGAGCGGACAGGAACCATGCCTCAATGCGCTAAAGCATACAATTCACGCACGATAGCATATAAACGCACACCGGTTAAACTTCAAAACACACAAGCACCCCCTCTCCACCCATCAGGCCCAACACATGTTGCCGCACGTCCCCCTTCCGTCAACACACATCACAAGGCTAGGGGTACTCCTATCCCCATCATTACACAGTCGCTCCAACATTTGAGACACCCAGATCGACAGTTTTGCAGCACCAAATCACAAATTCAAGCCCACAATTGGCATCTCAAGCTCAAACACGCACATCTTCGAAAAGCTCCAACTAACGGCGCAAAAAACGACTCATACAACCCATGCCCAAAATCTCTTTTTCTACGAGTCACCCCTGACGTGCAGTGCCTGCCAACACGCCAAAGCCCACCCTTCACCCCACAAACGCACTCATCATCAGTACCACCCAGGAGCATACATCAGTTCCAAAACCTGCGGTCCCATCAAACCAACCTCTCGCCATGGCAATAATCACATACTCATCCTCATATGAGCAGCAAGCCGCTTCGTATTTGCGCACTTTTTGGGCAATTCCAAGGACATTCCACAGTACATTGACATAACACTACACCACATACGACAGAGAATAAATCTACCTCTCACGGATTTACGTAGTGAAAATGCCAAGGAGTACACCTCAGCAATCATTGAAGCCATATACAACAAACACCATGTAACCCATCATCTACGGACACAACACCAGCCACAAGAAAATTCTATTGCAGAACGAGTCAACCGAACAAGCATGAACACAGTTCGTGCCAACCCCCACACCTCAGGTTTAGATGACTCATACTGGGAGATTGCAGCTCGCGATGCCATCTTCAAGTATAACCTGGTTCAAGTACTCAGCCATTAACACTTCCTCATACCACAAATGGCATAATCAAACAACCGGAAATCAAGCGCATCTATACCTTTGGCCAGCTCGGCACCCTTCCAATATATTCACCGAAGAAGGAACTCCAACCCCGCGCTGATCCCGCAAGATACATGTACGCGGACAGTCTCACTCATATCGAAGTACTAAACCTTAGTACATATCAGTATCAACGCATAAGAGCACAGGACTTTACACCCTATCACAAACCCACGGATCCAGGGGCAGTCACCACTCATGCGTTACACACCACAACTCGAAATCATCCCAATCCCATATTCATAGACATAAGCACCTCTCCCCCAGCCAATGCGGTACAGGCTCGTCATTACCCCAATGCACCCGAGTAGAAGACTGCTCACGACAAAGAACTCCACAACATAGACGTCCATCACTGCATTCGAAGCCTATCTCCAGCGTTTTCAGCCACCCCCCGACATGATTATATCCCTCATGATGCTATATAGGTACAAAAGGGACACTGAAGGCAGCTTCACACACCACAAAGCAAGATACAATATCATGGGAGATCTAATGCAGCCCGGCCTCCACTTCAATCCCAAACACACAACCACTTATGCTGCCGACCGCACCACCCAACGACTGCTCTTTGCGCTTCACGCTCAACACCAAATGCTCTTAGAACATTTCGACATAACCTTGGCATATCTCCATGAACAATACGATCATGACAGGCCCGTCTACGTCAAACAGATGACACTCGTCTACCGAACTCGCAAACACAACACACAGTATGGCGCACTAATATGCAATATGTACTGGTCACCACTCGTGGCCTACTATTACAATCGTGGTTTCAAATATTTTCTAACTGCGCACAACTTCGTGGCCTCGGAACATGACCCCTGCTTATATATCAAAGTCTCCAAGAACGGTATTACAATCATATGTACAACAATAGATGACTTTCTAGTTCTACCCTCTACAAAGCAGCTCATCGATGAACTATACACCAAGATGGCTTCCAAGTATCAAATCAAACGCTTCGGGAGACTTAATCTCTTTCTGAACCGCTTACAGCAGTAAAGGCGGAGTTCACATCTCACAACCCGATGCCATAAAGATCCACAAGCAGACTGGCATGACAGACTGCAACGCCACTCAGATACCATACGCACACACCATAACACTAGACCAGAAACAAAGCACACTGCCATTACAACAAGAACAAGCAACTTCATTCCGACAAATTCTTGCGAGATTAGATACATCACGGGCTGCACACGGACAGACATCACTTACATCACCAACAGACTTGCACAACATATGAAGCATTCCCAAACACATCATTGCCCAGCGCTGAATACCCTACCTCGGTACCTCCGGGGAACAACAATTCATGGCCTTCTGTACCCATAAACTAGCCCAATTCATCCATACAACCACTCTGAGCTGCATAGTTACAGCGATTCGGACTATGCAAACGCAAAAAATTCGGAAGTCTATATCCGTTAATGTGCACTGCTATGGTCGAACACCGATCTCATGGTGTTCTAAGAAGCAAAGCATTCTGGCACTCTCAACAACTGATCCCAAATACATCCCGGCAACTTTTGCGACTCAGCACACTCAGTGGCTTTGAAGCCTTCTCGAATCGGTGCATATCCAGAACAAATCTCCGACCCCTCATTTTATAGACAATCGCTCAGCCTTCCTCATCGCTGAAAATCAAGCTCCAATGAAAAGCAGAAAATACCGTAATTTCCGCCATCACTATCTACAGCATCATGTTACAGAAAAACACATACAACCCCATCACATTCCCACAAACGACATGCTGGCAGATATACTTACGAAGCCTCTTCATCGGGACCGCTTTTGCCACTTCGCAATCGCCTTCGAGTCACGAATCCTCCAAGCCAGCAGCGCAATGCAGCAACAGGGGTCTGTCAAACAGCAGAAGCATGAACATTGCTGCATTGCACCTTTTGAAAGGTCAAGTAGCACTACAGTGGAGATTAGATATATAATTCAAGGCAGCAGCACAGCCAAGTAAACGAGAGTTAGGACCTTTGATTCACATGCAAGAGCGGCTTAGGCGTCATCATACAGTACCATATGAAATAGCATTCGTAAGTAGCATTGAATCTGTTGACTGCAGCTATTTTGTTCTCATGACCGGAGACTTAGGGATAGATTCATCCCGCGTTTCCTGTTAACGCTGCTCATACGTTATGGTCGGGATGCTTTCCAGTGTCCCCACTCTACTTGGCCGCATTCAATATGCGAGCCTGGCCCTCTGCGCTGTACTTTCTGCATAGTATGGCTTACATGCTATGCAAAAAACTCGTCTCTTCATGTGATGGGGAGCCAGGAGATGTATGCTTCGACGTCGCAAATGTACATCCATAACAAATTTTGACACTGGCTCAGCGGTTTTGTTGACTCATTCAATGAACAACACGACCAAGAATATGCTACAATTCCAACGTTTGTGCCGTCCAAATACGTTGGCGGACGGTGGGTGTGGGAAATTTGATATTGCTCACTGTGTGGCACACTATATTGCTCTACCACACTGTGGCAGAGAGTAATTCTTAGCCGAGCGTTTCGTCCTTGGGCATTCACTGCCACGAGGCCTATACCAACAGAAGAAAAGGAAGCTGTTGATTTGGACAATCCGTTATTTCATTCGCCAACGTCAGATATAACTAGGAAGTCGAGGGTCCATGTAAATGGTTTTTCTGTAAACGATCCATATCCCACCACAGAGAACCACCAACACAACAGCGTCGAGTTTTCGCAGTTGTCTTGCATTTTCAATCACACTTGCTTAGCATTATCTTGCGGTTCACCGACAATGCCTTTTAGTGCCCAAGTCTTTCCATCAATAAGTACCTTACGGTTGGTAGGTTGATGAGCACATACTAAAGGATCTTCATCAAAGCCGTCGTGTAAATGTGTTTGTCATTGTGGGACTCCACAGCTCTGCGCTCTTGTGCGCTATCCAATCTTTTGACATTCATCTGCCTTGTTCACCGAACTTTCAAAACAGACATAAACTATCACGTGTAGTTTCGGAAATGTCCTCTACCCTGAAGGTTGCTAAATGGTCCTAGGAGAGAAAACTTTGACTACAAATATTTAATTCTTTCTGAAGTGTTGTAAGGCTTTCAGAAGCCATATAAGCAAAAAGAACAAACCAAAGTTGTGAGTGCAGCGGCAACTTTGACTATGTTGGGTAGAACAGCGTTAGCGGTACGTCAGATCGGGTTAGCGAGCTCGTGTACTGGGCACAGAGAACAGGCACACAGCTGAAGGAGTCCGTTCCTTCAATGCCTCTGACTTCTGCTCTGTACTGCAGAAGTCAGGTTTTTATATACCGTTGTAGGCTTCCAAAAGAGTGTACTTCTCTTTTGGGTAGCAGTATGAATTATAGCTATTCTATATCTACTACGTGACAACAGTGCTGGTGGGTTTCTGCAACCTACGCACCAGCACCACAACTTCCAAGCACCTAAGCACCAAGTAGGTATGCTTTCAATATACTACTGCAACAAGCAGATCGATTAAAATCTCATTGAAAGGCAGCTGCCAGAGCGCAAATACCAGAGCGAAATCATAACGAAGAATTGGACGTCATGCGAGCGGCGCTACTTGTTCTGATGCTGTGCTCGGATCTGGTCTCAGTTCGGTTTTTAGCGTTTGTTCCTGGACCAAGTCTGAAGCACTAGCACTGTGTCCACTCCTTCTGATAGTGGTGCACTAGCAGCTGCGTCTCGGTGTGCTTTTAACCCGATCTTGCTGATGCCGTAGTCACCAGCAACCCGGTAACGTAACTGTGGGTGCAAAAACCCTCCTGACGGTTACTTTGTCTTGAGGCTTGTGGGGTGGGTGTTACTATCAGGAACATCTAAAATTTACGTTCCAATAGAAACAGAGCACAAGTTCCTGGTGATGTTGAACTGCATTCCTGTGCGATACCTACCTCTTAAGAGTCTAGAGGCAGACTAGACCACAGGAGAGGTCAGTTGCCTTTTGGGAGGGTCTTACGTGGCCATGGGTTACCGACAATGTCGGGCAAGAACAGCACTGCTTTCAAGATACTCTGGAACTAGTGAAGATGGTCGCGCAGGGCCATGCGACTACGACGGTGGAAAGATATCCATCTTGTCTGCTGTTGGACATGGATTCTGTAACGCGCAACGCTCAGGCAGCTGCAGCTTCTACCAGCTCATGATACTGTACCACTTCAACTCGAAGATAGTGGATTGCTACTTCTGCAGTACATATCATAGAAAGAATGCCATACGTCGTCTAGTGTCTATCTGACCAGCGACGTCATATGAGGTCAATTCTAATTACTCTAGAACTTTATCAAAACCTTAAAAATTTTCCAAAAACTTTTCGCTTTGATCTTCTCATCATGTCTTCTACGCCGGCAGTGCCGAACCATTTCCACAACCCATCACCAACAGTCGTTGCTGTCACATCAAGCACTATCGTCAAAAACATTCGTACACAATGGTCGCGTCCACAGATCTTCGCAGAACTGTTGGAACAACTGTCAACAGACGTGCTCGTCTGGTTACAAATGACGCTGAATGCAAACGTTATTATGGATCTCTATGGAAGTCAACAACGGTACACGGTTCTGTCCTCAATGTTGACATTCGTAAGGTCAACAATCGAAATCTTACTTTTCTGACTGTGAAGTTTAGTCTACCGAACCGAGAAAAAGAAGTAACTCTACCTATATCTATTGTCAAACTAGGTAAGGGTGTTGACGAAGCCGTGAATGCTACAGAAGAGCCTATTGCCGAGGTTGAACCCATTAATACGCAAAATGTGCAGGAAGATGCTCTTGTGACACCATCTCAGATGCAAGTTTTGCAGCCACAAGCAAGTTCATTAAGCGAAAATGCACCTGTCCAATCAACTGTGATTCATGGTCGTGTGTTGGAAACCTGTACGACGTTGAGTTCTCTGAATGGTTGTATAAAAATGCATCAGGGGAAAGTGATTGGCCCAGCCGGAGATTTTATCTCACCGCGTCACGTTCCTCCAAACATGAGTGCATTAGATTTCTTTCTTTGAATGTTCCCTATGCATCATTTGCAGTTCCTAGTGAACATAACAAATGTTCGGTTAGAAATCAAAGACGTTCGGAGGACTTCAGGGGTAGAATTGCTCAAATTCTTTGGAATTCTTATCCTCATGACTCGCATTGAGTTCTCTAACAGGCGGGATCTTTGGAGCCTCGAGCCTTTTTCTAAGTTTATTCCTCAGCCAAATATTGGTCTTGCGATGTCACGGAACAGATTTGAAATGCTTAGAAGTTCAATATGCTTCAGCGGAAATGGTGTGACTGAAGAGCAGGGAATCGCGCGTTGGTACTTCGTAACAGATTTCGTGAAGCCAATCAATGACCATCGTGGGTCTTTTGTCACGCCATCACATGCCTTATGTGTTGACGAAGGAACGTCACGATGGTACGGACTAGGCGGTAATTGGATTGATGTCGGGCTTCCACACTATACGGCATTTGACAGAAAGCCGGAAAATGGTCTTGAAATGAAGGCCGTATGTTGTGCACGAAGTGGCATAATGCTGAACATTGAGCTCAATATGGGTGCAAATACTCCGGAACAAGTTTTTGATTTTGATAACGCCCATGGAACGGCAGTCTTACTTCGCTTAGTGCAACCATAGTTTGGATCAGAAAGGTTGGTATGTGCGGATTCCTTTTTTGCGTCTGTCAGTACCGCAAGAGCATTACTGGAAAAAGGTTTAAGGTTTACTGGCGTTGTCAAAAATGCTACTCGTGAATATCCCATGACACATCTCTCCGAAACTACTTTATTGGACAGGGGAGACTTTGTATCTATGCTATCGAAGGGAAGCATTATCAATAATGATATAATGGCTGTAATGTGGATGGACAGAGAAAGAAGGTATTTTGGATCAAACTCTGGCACAGTTAATCCTGGCTATCCTATTATTCGAGAAAGGTGGAGACGGGAGGGGAATATTTCTAAGAAAGTGGAGATGGAGATCGCAATTCCCGAATTGTGTGAAGAGTATTACAAAAACTGTTCAATGGTCGATCGCCATAACAGATGCAGACAAGATGATCTGAATCTGGAGAAGAAAATTGAAGTGAAAGAGTGGTCATTTCGAGTGAACTGCTCTCTTTTATCGATTTGTATTGTGGACCCCTGGAAGTTGTACAAAGCCGCAAATGGAACCAGAAACGTGAAAAGTCCGCACCACTTCTATTGCCAATTGGCTGATGAACTAATTGAGAATACATGGGATACCACAGGTCTAATGAGTAGAGATGAGCAAGAATGTGAAAATGTTCATGAGAAGCCAATGTTTGCAGGCACTGGCTTGCATTTAATGCAGACGAATAGAAGGAAAAAAAAAAGGATGGCAAGATTACAAAAGCTTTATATCAAGGACGATGCAATTTCTACAAAGGTAATACAAAGTCCAGGTTTTTATGTTCTGGGTGCTATATCAGAAAGGAAAAAGAAGTGTTTTTATGTCACACTGGTACTAATAGAGATTGTTTTATGAAACACATTGAAGAGTGTCACGGTATAATGAAGTTCAGAAGCTGATGAAGATGTCCACAACCTTGTCAACCTTCGTTTTTTATATTAAAAATCTATGTTTGAATGCAAAAGTTTACAATAAGTTCATTTTACCCTTAGCCCCCTACTAATTCAATCTGCATTATTTAGAATTGCTATATTATTTAAACTCTATTACGAAACTGTCCCTTTAACAGATGTCACCGTATTATTTCTGCTGTTCAAGTGGGTGTTATAAACGTTCTGAGAGTTTAAATATATTTAGAATTAGTCGAACTCCCGAAGGAGTTTTGGAGTTTTATGAAACCCAGCGAGGTTCGAACTCATGTTTTGTTGCTCGCATGTGACCTGACGACCACTGAGCTGCTGTTATGGCTCAGTGGTTGTCTTCTACAAGTACTTATAGTTGAAAGACCACCCGGTTGGCCATGTTTCAAGTTCAAAATTTGAAATGTGGGGCCATGCGGATCAGATTTCAATTTTTTTTAATTTTGCGTGCCGTTGCGCTGATCTCATATGAGGTCAGCGCACCGGTCCGATAGACACTAGCTTAAGCCTTTTAATAGTTACGTGGCTGCCAATTGTCTCCTGACACCAAAATGACAGTGCAAAAAGGCAATTACAGTACAACGATGTACAAGAAGAGACGCAGTCCGCCTATCTTCAGTACTGTCGATGTGCCATTTATGCAAAAGCAGACAATCACTCAGAGAGATTTATTATTAGGTGTACGTGCACCGCTTACGCTAGCGTAAACCGCCGACAATTTGCGCATCTCTGCAATACATATACTGCTACCTACGCAGCTGCTTCACCTCGAAGGGGAACACAGCAGTTTTTGGGTATCATTCTCTCTAGATAAGAGCTTTGTAGCATCGTGAAGAGACGCTTGCGCCCCAAAAAGCACGTTGCCTACTATCTGAAACATTTTTATCGTATCATCATGCACTACACTATCTTTAGCGTACAAGATAACACGCAGGGAAGACATGCACCGCATTCACACGACAACCTGGGTTCGTGATTGATTTGTGCTGTTTATTCTGCTCGCGCTACCAAACAATCTACCTTTTTTTATGGGCAATGGCTTCAACTCGGTCCCAGACGGGCTCCCGTTATGAAAATCTGAAACGATTTACCACTGTTGTTGAACTAGGCATCGAAACTGGAAAGCATCTTAAGGATTGCGCATTGTATACTCTCACCTCTGACCATATACCCAGTAGTAGATGAAGCCAACAACATCATCCCAATAACAGCTTCTCGCAAAGCAGAGGTTGAGGCAATGCTGAAAAGTTTCATGCCGTCTCCGCACAGCATGTTGAATGCGGATTTTTTCAATGCTCTGTTGTTTCGCGTGCAGGTTATTTGTGATACTTCGGAGCTGTACAGGCTCCAAACCGTTCCTGGAGTTTTGACAACGTCGCTTCATTTGGAATCACGCGAGGCAAGTAACAGATCTCTTGTCACCTAAATTTAGTTTATAAACTTGCTAGACGCATTTCAGGACAAAATGAAGACGGGCGTGGAGTTTTACCGTCAAAGTGGCTCGGCATATCACTTGTAGAGTGGTACTACTGTCGTTTCGAAATATGGAACATCAGGTCCAAGCCCAGGTAGAATTCTTGGTATGGTACGATCGCCTCTAACAGGTGCTGATGATGCTTTAGATCAGACGAGCACTCGTGCTACCCCTCAAGCACTGCCTCTCTCTGTGCCAGTTCAAGCTGTACTGACCAATGAAGAAACGTCTCGCCAGTAGTGGGCACAATGACGGTTCTCATATTGGTGGCAACGGACATTCAAATGACACGCGAAAGGCAAATTAGGTCTTCCCGCAGTTCGAGGACAACCGATTTACTGGTGAATTGAGGCAATCAATCGAGCTCACACTTCAAGATTACAACCTCTGTCCACGACAGAATCGTTTGACTGCAGCTCAGAAGGCGGAATGCTTCGTAAACATCCTCGATGGCCCTGCTCGTACATTTTTCTTTCAAAATGCTAAGGATGGTATGGCTTTTAACGATATAGCGAGACTTATGCTTACAGAATATAACAGCAATGCACGACCAATTCAATTCCACAGCATGTTGAAGACGTTACGAATCAAAAGGTTCCTGTCCGAGAACGAAATCACAACCTTTCAGGAAGGTCTAACGAAGGCCGTAACCTTGGTCGAGGAACGTTCGCCTCAATGGTCTCCAAATTTCCGCTCCGAAGCCCAAAAGATTGGTTATTTTCGTAATGCCGTGCTTGGTATGTCTGTGGGAAGGCTGCCTATAAATACTATTGTTACTTCAAAGTATTCCTTCAATGGTTTCATCACATCCTTGAGGGAAAGCCTGAAACTAGAAGAGTAAATCAAGAATGTAACCAGGAGTACGAACACAAACCTGGTGGAAGAAGATATTCTGTACCAGCGATATGGACGCAATCCAAAATTTGTGAGAAAGTACTCTCAGCGTAGCGACCTAAGATATTGCGGTCATGGCACTCGGGATCCCTGGAGACTCTCTTCCCAGCCTTGGACGTTTGAAGAAAGCCACAGACGTAATGAATGCCACCAGTGCCGTCGTAGTGGGAAGCCAGGGTACAGATTCAATCCTGGTGCTATCCGAGATATCTTTCGCCAGTGTATAACTAATGGTTAGTCAGAAGTCTATATCATCTCAGATTTAGTTCTCAAAATGGAGGGAGAGGTATCAAAGGGAACTCATGCCACAGATGGTGCAGAACCGGATGTTGAAACAGACTACAACACCGAAGAAATTCGCATCTTCGAAGAGCTCACCAAGAATATGATTTTTGCAGAAGACATGGAGAGAGCGGATGAGGAATGGTATATAAACCACTTTTCATCTGCCATGATCAAGGATTCATATCTGAGTACCTTGAGTTATAAAATTGATTCTTGCTAGAGGGACGAGGGTATTAGGCTCTACACTGTCACCCAGCAAGTTGGGTAGCTTCACACCGAACTACTCAACCGAGGCACAAAGGAAATGATTCTGTTCTTAATGTGAATATAGCTCAAAATCACGCTAAAGACCTAAAACCAGGTGGCCCTTGCTCTCATTTGGATGGTATCTGTGGTGATAGTGGAGCTCCAAGATCATTAATCGGAATGAAGGAACTTGAAGAATCTTTGCAACGAACAAGCTCCGATTGCAAAGGCTTGGTAAGCCTTTCTCACACACTGTATTCTGGCTCGCTGATGCCAGCTTCACCTCCCTTGAAAGAATTGTTTTATAAATAGCAGCACAAAATGGTACCAAGCCGATCTTAGTAGAGCTGGATGTTATGAATGCAGACATACCTGCCCTTCTTGGCATGGATGTGCTAGACCGAGAATCCCTGATCGTCGATAAGGTCGCCAATCGCCTCACGAAGCATATCCCAGTTAAGCTCAAAGATGGGACCAAAAACTACGCGGATGCGTGGTTTGTACATATGTACCGTGCCAGAAGTGGACATGTCTTTGTGGACATGACGCTATCCCGCGATTATTTTATACGAAGGTACAACTGTACAAACTGCATCGCCAATTCTTACATCCCTCGGCAGAAAAGCTTTTCAATGGGATGAAGAGAGATCGAACTGAAGAAGCAATGCCAGAGACCTTGACGACTCTGAATGATATCGTTAAACGCTGTGATCCCTTTCAAAGGATACAGAATGCTCCGAACAGGTTTCATGTCTCAGTCGGTGCGGAGAATGTCGGATTCAATGAACGAGTGTTCATAGACATCATGTTAATTGGTGGGAAACCAGTTCTGCGAATTATCGATTAAGGAAAGCACTTCTCAGCTGCAACAGTCCTTCCAGACGTCTCTACGATCACCATATGGCGAAAAAAACTCTTGTGCTGGGCATCAATATACACTGGACTGCCAAACAGAATATTGGTAGACCACGGAAGTGCATTTGGCCCTTTTTTCATCAGTATCTCCGCTAGACCTAATGTGGAGGTTGGTCGAACCGGAGTGGAGCTCATTCAAGCATGGGAATTGGCAATCTGTTAGAATTAGTTACTAGTTTACCTTCGCTCGAATATATTTGGCTCCAGCATCAGTTCTAATGGGTTTACTTATCCTATTTTTATTCTACTCGATCTCCTGAAGAGATCAGTTACCTATTTGACATGTCTACGTGGCCCCAAAGCCGAGTTGACATCTTTTGTGGCATACTGTCAATATGACACGACAAAATGCTTATTTCAGAAAAGCCCCAACCAACCACGTGGACAAATTTGGCTCCGAAATACAAGTTGGCTACCACTTACAACGTTGGCAAACACCCCATATGGCACAGCAATGATCAAATGGTCATTGAAGGTTCTCGAGAAATCCGTGCCAAGTCATCCTGAGCACTTTAGGGTTATGCCAGATCATCAAGACCCTGTCTGTTGCTGATCCTTGCCGAGTCATAGAACAAGTCATCAGCTGGGGAATTCGCCAAATTATTAAACGGCTAGTGTAGCATTTTGTCTACTGATGGTTCAGATCGCTGAGAATGGTAAACTTGTGGGGGTATCACTCATAAATTGGCAATGTTATCATGCGACGGCCGAGCGGCTTATGAGAAGAACCCTCCACAGGTGGATTGCTGATAGACACTGGTTGTGGATAGCGCCACTTGAAAGGTGTAGTGCAACGCCCTCAGGGAGGGATTCTTGGTACTTGAACGCTTTCTCGATATTATCGGTTGTGTAGTGTGTATATGAACTACGCCCCACAATGGTGGATATGGACACGTGGGACACGGTTTTGGGTCAATTGGCGGTTGGCCACAGTAGTGGATGTTGCCACGAAATGTGGAGTATTTTAGTTGATTTTATTTATTATTTTCACACCCATTTCTGGGAAGCTAGTACTTAGTGCGACGGCGCACTGCCGTCGCACCAGTAAACCTTCCCCAAGAAGGGACCCCAACCTGGGGAATTGGCTATAGTTGTTACCGCTTGCGCGCGTGCTCTACTCCTCCTTGGAGGGAAACGCAGTGAACCACGGGACATCTAACCCCCTTGCACATCTAAAGGGACCCATCAATGGGAGTCATATTATTCCAATTGGATTGGTGTTTAGCCCTGTATAGGTTTATTGTTACCGGCATCGCCGTTCGTCCCCGTCGCTCTCGCGACTCACTTCGTCCTATCTTCCTCCTCTTCGCCTTTCCTTCTTCCCCTTTTTAGGGTAGCACCTCCCGCTATCCGCGGCTCTCGTGCGCGCATCCGCTCACACATCCCCACTTACGTGGAAACCTACCTCTGGCGGGGACGCATTCCCGCTCTCGCGGATACCAATTCTTGTCCTAAACCCTCTTGCGCTAGTCGCGAAGGGTGGCATTGGTCTTACAAACCGGCTCCGCCGTGCCACCCCTAGAGGGGCTCTACCCAGCTGGGTTCACCTCCACGGAGGAAAGATCCCGAACGTCTTTCGGTGTTTCTCCCGTTTGGGGCGTTCCACCACAAAAGGCGGGCTTGTGCCATAATTTAGGGTATTTATCGATATTTTATACTGAGAATTCCCACTACACTACTTATTGCAGCTGCTGCCAGCGGCATACTCAGTAAAGGAAACAAGCACCCATTGCCCTCAATGTAGAGGATGCTTCAGACCAAAAGATCATAGGGCCCTGCATTCACGGAGTCTTACCAGCTTACCGGGATTGCTGCATTGCTCGAGGACTCCCTCTTTGTTTGTGCCGTTGTTTTCCGCCTTTTCAGGTGTGTCGTCGGCTTTGATTTGCTGTTCCACAGCTTCCCATGTGGATATCCACTCTTCGCCACCTGTCTCACTGGAATCAGAGTCTCGTGACCGTGACGTATCCTTCGTCGCCCTCGTGTACCCCCACTCGTGCACGCGTGATCTCTTACCCCTTTGGCCTCTAGGATAGTTGCCCGCAAGGCAGCGTCCGTCTTGTACGGTTGTTACTTTGGCTACCACACTACTGAGTCCTTACAGTCAACGAGGTGGTATACTACAGCTAGATCTGGCATTGAACGAGGTAAACCATGCATATATTGAAGCCAACAAGACGACGAAGCATAATGTCCTTAGACACGTACGATTTGTCATTGACTAGTGGCACTGATAGAACTAGGCTAGAACCGCTATGTAATCCCGATGGATGCTCTGAACTTCGACTCGGATCATCATCATCGACTTCCAACCGTTCCTAACAATTGCAATTTGGTTCCTAACACGAACGTTATCACCAACCACTTTGTCAAAGGAATCGAAAGATAATAGCTGAGCATACTAATGTGAAACCGCAGTATGCCCTCGCCGCATCGGTAAAAGAAATGAGCGATACGCTGGATCCAGAAGGAATTGTCCGTCATCCCTCTTATTTGGTGAGTTTCTACAGGTACATGATCGGTCAGAAGCTCCAGATTAATGAGCATCTGTAGTTGACAGAGCATAGATGGCCAACGACGCTAGGTTTTAGATGCAAAAACATATGTCAAGGTTGCGAGTGAACCGCGCATTGAAGCAAAAGACACTGGCAGCTGTCTATATGAGCTATAAGGTCAGAGACAAGGTTCTAGCTTGGAGGGAAAACCTCGTCGAAAGCCAGATAGGAGAATGACTCAGACAATTTCTGATCAGTGGGATAGATAAAGCAAAAAAGCTTGTCTATATAGCGGATGAGCGCATCAGTGTCGCAAAGCCATTCAGTCTCGCGCAAGTGAAACGGTACTATGAGCAGAAGATACTTGCAAATTCCTTATTTTCAGAACTAAGGGATGCTTTTTCCGCGTCCACAACCCCGGTCGGCGAAGAATCCTTTTTGATGAAGATAATAGACAAGAATGATCCATGGGCAAATTCGAAGGAGATGACGGAGACTAGAAAGCGAGAGATCAAAGACTCACTAGAATGCAGTACCTTTAAGGGTATCCTCCAAGTGGAAATCCATGCTGATGGTAACGAGCTTCCTGTTTGCAATTACGTCTACTGAAGACGGAGAGGTTACGTACAAAGCAAGGTACGTCAAAGGTGAACATCGTGATCGATTGAAACATATGATGGATTATTTGAGAACAAAGCTCCAACCTCAGTGGATCGGCCTATTGATTGCACTTGCAACGATCTTTGGTTTCGAAGTCTGGACGTCGAATTTGCTTCAGGCGTACCTCCAATCTTCAGAACCGTTAGCATGCGATACCTTGATCGCGAAGCCTATACCCTAATGGGAGCTCAAGCCACCTGAGTGTTTGCAGATGCTTAAGACCTTATATGGACTTTGTGAATCAGGTGACCTTTGGCATAGGACACTTCATCTGAATCATATAAGAGATTTAGGTATGATGCGACTACTTTCAGACCAGGCGCTGTATATGCTTATGTACAAGTGATGGTAAAGGGTTTATCGGGTGGATACGTCGATGTTCTACTGCCTGCTGGCGAAGAAGACTTTGAGAAGACTTTGCAGCTCACCCGAAAGCGTTAAAAAATTGCTGCAGATTAACACCTTCCATGTATACTCACTGGTTTTTCGCTTAACCGTGATCAAAATGGGATGATCATTCAGGATCAGCATATGTATCTCTGCAACCTCGAAGAGCTGAAGTCCTTATCACGCTACAAGGCGTTTCGTTCAATTTAAATGAGACTAGCCTGGCTTTCGAATACTAGACCCGACTGTCTCTTCGATATATCGAAATTGGCGTGTAGCATTCATGATGCATCTGGCTCGGAACGCTGAAAATGGGCTAAGTCGAATGATGGCATTCATCAATGCGCGTTGAGGTCAGCACTCGGAAGCGAGAAGTTATGAGGAGAACCACTTCGTGGGTGGCGCACTCGTGCAGTTGAACACCTGCACCACTCTGGCACCCCCTGCCAAATGCTTTATTTGATAATTTGTCGTAGTGCCAAATAGTGGCTAGTTACACGTGTAGGCCTGACTGTGCGGCCGCCGTGCAGCCCCCGTGGGCCTAGTAAAGGGCTGAAGCCCAGGTGAGGGAGGCGAGGCCAACCAACGTCTTACCCTGGTGGTAATCGTCAAGGGATCCTCAGTCGCATACGAAATCAGAGCGCCGGTTTCATCAGTAATTAATGGTATCTGAGCTACAGTTCTCGCCTGAGGATTCCCTCACGTAATTTGTCACCATTGATTTCTTTTGTTCCCTGTTTTGATTGTGTATTGCCCTTGGTCAGGTATTCCTGTGCTGCAATCGCCACCGAGATCTATTGACCGCCAATCCGCTCGTCGTTAGTGCACACACGAGACTATACCACCGACACCTGGACTCTGTGATCTTGGACAGTCGCCCGCAAGGCGGCGCCCAATTAGCCGGTTATTTTAGTGGATATCCACCACCCTTACAGAGAATTCACAATCGTTCGTAGAGTACCACATGGCGCAAATGACAGAACCGATGCTCGAAAAAGAAAGGGAAAAGTTTATTAGAGAACTCAAATGTGCTGTTCCTTATGCTAAGACTCACCGCGTATATCTGTGTATCGTCCCTTAAAACACCCGTACGCTCCGAGTTATTGGCTTTTCAGACTCATCCTTTGCGAAAAATGCTGATTTGTCTTCGCAACTTGGACATATCTGCTTAATTGGAGATGCAACTGGTGCAGCTGTTCCAATTTGATTCAAGTCCTACAAGTAGAGAAGAGAAACTCGTTCTGCAATGGCTGGAGAAGTAATTACGTTTAGTGATCTCTTTTATATCGCCATTACTCTGTTCGAAGAACTACGTTTACTCATTTGAAGAATAATTCCGGTTCATAACAAGTATTTGTTTGACGTCATCTCTAAAGGTTCTCGAATACCAGAAAAATAAATGATGTTAGATATTGCCGCGGCTAGAGAAGGATTTAAAGACAAAGTTTTATCGGATATTGGATTTGTAACAAGTTCGCAGAACATTGCCCATGGACGTACCAAGTTCATGCATCAAGCAGCGTTGCGATCGGTTTTGGAGGCGGGAAAGTTAGATACCACTGTTGAAAAGTGGATAATCTGCACTGGACCATCAAAGACCTTCATGCGTCACTATCACGTCGCTTTTGCATTGTTTCGACGGGCATTTGTAGGGTACGGCGTCACCCGAAGGTCTAGTCTCACACTTGTCCATCGAGATTAACCGCCTGCTTCGTAAAAGAACTCAAGAAGACTGCTGAGCAGTCTCTGCGACGGTTGCAGAGATGCTAGGGTGCAATGGAGGGAGTGTCGAGTGTATGCAAAAGCAGACAACCACCCAGGGAGATTTATTTTTAGGTGTATTTGCACCGCTTACGCTGGCGTAAGCCGCCGACGACGCGCGCATCTACGTTATAAATATACTGCTACCTACGCAGCTCCTTCATCTCGAAGGGGAACACAGCAGTTTTTGGGTATCAGAAGTGTCTCTCTAGAGAAGAGCTTTGTAGCGTAGCAAAGAGACGCTCGCGCCCAAAAAAGTCCGTGGCCTACTATCTGAAACACTTCAACCGCACCCTCGCTCCCTACGCTATCTTGATCGTACAAGATAAGACGCGGGGAAGACATGCGCCGCATTCACACGACACATACCAGTGAGGAGGAGGGGACCTTTTGGTGTTGCCATTCAACTCTTAGCGCCTCCAGAGTCGGGAGGCGCTAAGAGTTGAATGGCAATCGGGAGTCCCGACACCGAACCGACAGTGCAAGTGCAGTGCAACGACGCACAAAAAGAGACACAGTCCCCTTATCTTCCATATCCGTGAGGGGAGGGGACCTTTGGTGTTGGCATTCGCCTTGTTCGGGGAGAGAACAGACACCAGCACACGCGGCACAGCTTGCCCTGTTGACCATTAACTTTTTAGCGCGTCCCGTGTGCGTCACGCATCAGTATCTAGACTGTCTCGAATGTTTTTCAAATGACCCTTTACAAAGAAAGGTAAGAACGGCATGCACTTTCTTGTGCCCACTACTTCAGTTCGCGCGGGCACGCTCACGAGCCGGGACCGACGGTAGCTGTAAAATAACAGTCACCGTGACAGTGGTGACGCAGCCCCACTTGATATAAAATATCGATTAGCGAGCCCACCGCCGCAGTCCGTATCAGAAGAGCTCCCACTGCGCGTGCATGCGTCTTACATGTTGACACCAACAATGGTACCAAATGTTTTGTGGTTTGTGCGCTGGTTATAAGAAGTTGTGAGAAGCGATGAGGGAGCCCGTGAAGGGCAACGGGTGTGTACTGATTCAACGCCATCTTCACCAATGGCGACTTCCGAACTCCCGGCATTCTCGCACAATGAGCTCCATGGCTCCATGCAGAAGCTCATGCGCCGCCACGAGCGAGCCATCAAACAAACCGGCGATGTGAACGCAATGCTCTCTCTCGCCGAGCTTCTCCAAAAGAATCCTGACGGCAGCAACGAGGACCGTTCTCGCGCCTATCAACTGCTCTGTCGCGCGGCCAAGCAGCATCCCACAGCGCGCACCTTGAATGCCCTTGCTACTGCGCAATTGGCGATAAGACCTACTCCGGCCGCTGTTCAACCCCGAGCTGTTACACAACAAATTTTAGAGCACTCGCTTCACGTTCAAGAAACGCCTGACGCTTGCTGTGATTCCGCATGGTTGCTCTACAACGGGCATGGAAACGGTGAGTTTAAAGATGATCCTGATCGCGCCGTACAGCTGTTAGAACGTGCTGTGAGACGGTCTAGGTCGGTACCCCCTCATTGTCTTCCGCAACTGGCTTATCTCCTCTCTTCGAATCAAGTCTCTCACCCAGATCCATTGCGCGCAGTGCGTTTGTACAAAGAATTCGTCGGGCAAGAGCGATGTCCAATGGCCATGACAAACCTTGCCATCCTATATCATTTTGGGAAACCACCACTCAAACCTAGCCTCTCACACGCTCGAAAGTGGTATAAACGTGCCCTTCAACACGCCACCATTCCCGTTGCCCTGCTGAATCTTGCCGATATTCTCTCTGCAAGCTCCAACGCTGCAGACATTGTTCACGCCGCACAACTTCTCGAGAAGCTCATTTCAATTGTTCCTTCCGAGCGTGCCATGACTTCATTGGCCTCTCTTTACCATTTTAGACCATCGGTTCTCAATATTTCCAGAGCCGTACGCCTATATCGACAAGTCATACGTCAGTTTGATAGTACTCGTGCTAGGTTATCTGTGTCAATGATCTTGCTCTCTGGTCGAAGTGGTGTAGCTCCTAATCCGTGCGAAGCGTTCCGTCACTGCCGCGAAGTATACAATCGCACGAAAAAGCCATCACTTCTGCCTCTGCTTGCACAAATTTATTGGAGTGGTACCGCCTCAGAAGCACCTGATCGCGCACTGGCTGTTAATCTGGCCCTTGAGGCGAAACAAACGATTCCGAATGCAAATGTTTTATTGGCCCATATGCTTCGATACGGTCATTCTCTTCTGCTGAAACGCTGTCTTAACGAAGCGATACGCCTCTTGGAAAAATGTGATAATGTTGTCGAGAGTGTTGCACTTGCTGTCGTTCTCAGTGAACATCATAACCCTTACACTCTTCTCTTGCGTCGTGTTTTCTCGATGTTAAAGGAGGGAACTGCGCTTCACGATGATGTCTACTGGTTGGTTTGGTTACCACTTCACCTTAGGCGGAGCAATGCTGTACTTCCGGTATGTGGCTGCCCGCATCGTATTACACATGCCGTTATGAAAATGGAGAGATTACGAACTGTTTCCGTTCTAAATCTGTCCAGTCTCTTATTAGAAAACCACAAGATTCAGCCCGAAAACTGTGACTCCCAAACAGCGTTGTCTCTTCTCGAGTCTGGCGTGAAGAAGGATAACAGCGATCTTATACGTATCAATCTTGCGTACGTGCTTTGGTACGGTGTTTCGGGGGTAAAGAAAGATTCTTCTCGTGCCATTCATCTTGTTGAAGGTGTTATATTGCGCTCTTCTCATCAACTTGCAAGAAACTTTGTTAGCGTGTATGCTTGCCGAAGGACATGATGATGATCTACCCCGCGCTGTAGAGTTGTGGAAAAAGGTCACGCGCTCTCTTCGAGACGTTGAGGAAGTTCGTAGATTATCAACTCTCATATCCCCAAAAGCCACTTTTGCTATTGAAAAATATACGCAGCAGTCACTGATGCGACATCATGCTGCATAAACCTTTTCATTGTTGTAGTTTTGATATGTGGCTCCTGGTTTACATGTATTTCTTTGACACAGTTAAAATCTCTTTCCAACGCACTTATTTCGCAAGGGATGTAAAACAACTTATTGACGAAATCCTTACATAGGTTAAGATATAGCTTACTGAGTAGAAGGACATGCATCCCAGTGATTTGCGTTAATTATGCCGTGTCCGCGCGAGTTAGGATGTATTAAAAAAAGTGCTTGATGTGTATGAACCATCCATGGCGGAGAACTGAGCAGGGCTAAAGTAGGGGCGCTCTTCAGGACAGCGAGCTGTTAAGAGTGGGGTTATTGGAAAGCAATATGAAGAAGTCTGTTGACAATGCGTGCAGTTCTTCGTATAAACAGAAAGTGCTGCTGGATGTAGAGCATGCAAAATTGGTAACAGTCAAATGAGAAGGCGCAAACATCCCACGCATTGCGTGGTTCCCTCGAGGCAAGGCGAAAACCATTTTGAGTAAAAAAAGGTTTGTTGGACAAAAGTCGGAATCGTGAACAAGAACTCTAGAGGAAGAAAGCAACCTGAGTAGAACTTCTGGGGTCTTTGCGCCTGCTTTTGTATTTTTGAGACTGTAACTGAGAGACAGATAGCTGTGGCACATATTTGATGAACAAAGCGCTTTGAGACGTCAATTATTTTCGAGACGTTACAAGGAGGTTATGTAGTCTTGGTGAATTGTCACTACTATCCAGGCTTCGACTTCGACTAAGGACATCAACCCGGGCTCATGCGGTTGGAGACGAATTACCGGCATACTTGGAACGAGTAGAAGGCATCAACTCCAGCAGGTTTTCAAACCAGAAAAGTAAGTCCTGGTCCATATTCCATGTGTGTGTGTGTGGTTACGGCACGTGCCTCTAATTCCAAGGCAAAGGTATTCGCTTTCTACAAGTAGAATGCTAACTATCTATTCGACGGCTAAATTTCCCTAATAGACCCAATCGCATCTCCAGTTGGTTTCCTCATCCCGGCGTAACTTTATAGTGTTTATAGCCTTTTCAGAAGGTCGGCACACTCGACAGGCGGAACTGCATGTGCCCTGAGCGGGACTCGCTAGTACCTTGCAGTGGTCTTTCACCACCACGGTATCCAGCGCAAAAGCGATTAAGCATCGTGATTCCAGATGGGCTACGACAACTTTGACGCCCTGACCCATATTCCATGCATCAAGCCCAACTGCTGCACAGTTTTCTTCTTCTTCTTCTTCTTGATGGGGCGCACATTGGCTAATTGCGACGCTGCGGTAGAGCTTATCATAATTCCTCCTCAATTTCCCAACAACTAAGGTTAACCGCTAGCTACTCCTCGTGAATGACAAGTTCTCTCTACCCCGTTACACCAGTATTAACTTCGACTCAAAATATTGTTGATGGCCGTTGCTTGCTCCCACCCTGCAGCAGCCGTGTTACGCTCACCAACTGGTATTCCAAGACGTAGTAGAATGGTACAAAACTTCTGCGGGAGACCCGAATGTATAATCCATTTCGTTCTGGCGCGTTTCGCCTCTTCCAGACTTGCTCTGCTAATCCTTCCTCAACTCGAGAGAACGCCAGGTAAGTGGTACACCACGACAAGGCGGATTCCATGTACCACGTTCGTGCCACCCAGAACATCTGCTGACATCTTACCCTCCCTTTTCTCTTTACCCTTGGCGATAAAGGGCGGTAAGATCGCGTTGGGGCCCGTGTCTGCTGTAGATTTCAGCGTAAGTCCAGAAAACCCTGTAAAACCATTCAGATCCTTGTACAGGCGGTGTTGTCGCTTCCTAGACTCCCTGGTCTCCGTTGGAGACCAGCCGAGATCCCGCCAGAGTTTCCATGGGAACCTCCATGATCCTTCTGGGAAAAGCTAGTAAAAGATTGGTAAGATCCGCAGTGTTGCACGTGCCTCGTCCCTTCTGTCTCGCACAGATAATCGGGGGTCTTTTTCCGACGCTACCGCCCAGGTCTTCAGGCTGTCGGTGCGCCGACTGCCGGGGCGATTTTACGGACATCCCGGGTCCGTGGAGGCGATCAGTCCGCCGATCACCTGGACGAGTTTTAACGACCTCCCGGGTCCTGCACAGTTTTGGTATATATTCAAAGATCTGAAAGACTGTGGTGCTGTCAGCTGCAGATGATAGTCACAGAGTCACAATAACATCTCCGGCGGTGTGGCTTGGGTCACCACACCGTGAGCGGCCATAGCTCAACCGGTAACTACCTTCGTGTGCTTTTTGTGTGGTTAAGGTTCTAACCCCGGCCTGGCACTCTTCCACCCGGTTCACTACAAGGACCTTCAGAAGATGAAGAAGCAACGGTTTAGACGGACAAAAAGCAATGGTTTGAATCACATTTGGCACGAAGCTTGGAGGACCTTAACGAGTGTGTAGCGACAACTGGCTTCTTCAGTTGAGAGGAGTTCGTATCGACTCCGAAGCGTTTTGCATCCCCTTCAGATAGATTATTTGTGTACCCTTCTACAAACATATTTAAATCCCTTTTGTCATTACGAACAGCTTTTCATTTTTTACTGCCGCAGCAAGAAAAGGGCTTAAACACTGTCTGATTCCAAGAGTATACTTCAATCTGTTCTATGGAAAGACTTGTGTATTTTATTCGATTACAGATGAAGAGTGTTTCCGGCTAACATTACTGTCTCTGGCAGAGTAGCAGGCTACTGAATGACAACATGAAATGCTGACGTTCCCACTGTCAACGCCCAGTGGTTTGCAATCAAGCACAGCTGTGAATCAA
>NBIV01000483.1:0-39055 GCA_003194525.1 Gracilariopsis chorda
GGCCACTTCGTTCGAGATACTATCATAGTATCCCGGCCGCGCGTATCAGAAGAGTTTCCATTCCATTTATCGTCGCTATGTCATCCAACAAAAACAGTTCCCGGCCCGCCAAGATCTTCCTCGGCGGTCAAGCGTCTCGCCTGCACAGAAGAGGGTTGTGACAAAACTTTTACTAGCAGACAAGGCCGAAAGAGACATATGCGCATGCATACCGGTGAGGAAGCCGTACTTTGTTTGATTGCGAGAGGAGCTTTAAATGGAGGAGTGGTTTGGTACTCCATAGGCGTCACACGGACTGTTCTCCCTTCGCTTATGCGTTTATCCGTCGCAACAAACAGCGAGCACAGCCTCCGAGACAGGCTGGCCAAACTGCTCCACCACCCGATATGAGAGGTGAAATAGATGCCTTCGTCACACAGCTTCAGCAACAGCAGGTAAATCTTTGGCATGACGCGGACCAACACAGAGTGCCGCTATAAATGCTGCTCTCTTGCGCCAGCAGCAAATTCACCCAACCTTGCAAGAGCAACAACGGATTCGTCAACAGGACGAGATCGAACGCCAACAAGGAAAGCAAGGTTTGATTCAAATACAAAGACAGTTCCAGCTCTCCCCCAAAGAGCAGCACGAGCAGACTGTCCAGTCTTTTACACCCCATGTCCTTGATTCAAACAACTCCGCTCAGCCTGTTTATGCCACCCAGGAAGGCATGTGCAGCTATCAACACCGCAGCCTGCCACGGAGTCTCACAGTGTTCACCAAATACCGCAGCAAACTCATGCATACATTGGGTACTCGGAGCCCGCCGACATCAAATCGCGAACAGCTCTACTACGCAGAGCCCGAAAACTACGAGGCACTCCCAATCTCGTACATGCGACCAACTCTCCCTGGATTGCACCATGAAGTTTGGAGCACACAAGCTTCTTCGCAGAGCAATGCCCCAGATACACGTTGGTGGCAAGGTGAAGATCGAGAGATTTTGACGTTCAGAAGACGCCCATGCTGCGAATACGGGCAATGAGTTCCATCTGGACCCAAACGATGACATTTTTGCTGCGTTACAAGATCCCGATGCGGACCTCATGGCCAGATGGATATCAACTTTGGCTGCAATCAAGAGCTCCTAAACGATGACTTGGGAATAATAACAGATGCAGTGCAATGGGGCAATGGGGGGGAGAATGATGATGAAACATGGTTTACATTAACCGACAGGTCAGTGCTGCAGTGACACTGCCGTTATCTAGAACCATTGATTGTTGGTCGCCTTTTGGCTGTTGTAAAGACAGATCTTTAATGTTTGGGAAAGGAAGAGGTGGAGGTTAACAAACTATCACCAAGACGTCAGCAGAGCTGAGATCCTACAGGACGATCCAAAAGATACATACTGTTTCCGGGAGTGGTGGGCGGGTAATTTGAAGTGCTAGAGGATATCGTACATCGAACACGATGATACCGTAGCTGATCAGCAGAACAACAACACGATGATACCGTACTTGATCAACAGAACAACAACGAAAGATCGCCTTTTCGAATATGGCGCCTGCCGAATGTTTTGTAGCCCTTCACAGCCAAACGTGGCTCCGATGAATCCACTTCTGCAGTGCCCTGGAATATTCAGCGTCTCTGTCATTGTAGTAGTGCTCTTACACAAACTATCCGCAACTGCTCGTAAACTTTCTAAAGGAGTGTGGTTGTCATGACATTAGATGAACTGATGTCAGGCAATTCTCTTACAACATACTTCAAGAAGGGATCCCGTTCTCGATCTATGAGCGATCGCCCCATGTCAATCGATTCTAAGATTTTTGGCAATCGGTCACAGGAAACTGGCTCGTCCTTTTTATTCGTGGGCCTTCGGCTACTCTTGACCGCCTGTCGGGTGGGCTGAAGTACAGAGGAAAGTGTTCGTGCAAAATGAGTGACATTCTTAACACTGGGTTAGAACCCGGTCTTTTCGGGTGTATCGGTCATCTTTCGTTGATTCTGCCCGAATTAGGCAACGGCTTGTGTGGACCATGTACTACTGGCGTCTCGCCACTGGGGATTACATTAGCGATGCCGGGCGCGTCACCGCGAATCCCATTTCCACACATGCGCCGTAGCTTTCTATCTCCGCATACCTCACAGACCTTCCGGTTTGCATACAAACGAACATGATGGGATGACTAGTAAGTGTACTTGATGGCGAAATTAAGTTGGATATGGACATAGTCATTATGACTGCTACCCCAAACCATGCACAAAGTAAACTTTTGGGGACAATGAGCTTGCACATAGCCGAGAAGGACAACGAAATCTTTAGACCTTGCCCGGAGGTAACCCACCGTCTACGTCCTGCTCTTCAGACGCTAATGTTTGACGATCTGTGGGCAGAAAAGGCTTACAAGATGCAAAAACGACGTCTTGAAGAGTCTTTAAGTTCCTCTTCAACAACGCAACACCAGTGCCGAGGTCCAGTCGATGTCAGAAACGATATAGCATTTTGCCAAATGTCCTTGTTATACGGATCTGACGTGATCTTTTCTGTCATTGCTACTATGTGCTCATACGCCGTTCTCCCTCTCGCAACCAACTGAGTCTGAGTTGCGAAGAGGCATGACACAAAAAAGCAGCTATTACCACATGTACCAACACCAAACATGATTCCCACGGGTAGCTTCTCATCAAAACAGCAAGCGAAGGGGATGTCATTGCCACGCGAACGACAACAGAGATGAAAACCATTTGCACTATAAGAGTTGCAAGTACACCTAGCAAAAACTGTCTGCTCGTATTGAGACCGATAGAGTTGTTAAGCCACGAACACTCATGGTCAAACATTCGCACGCAAACATCTCGCTCCGACGCATGCATTGATCGTGCAGGCTTCTCTGTTAAACATGTGTAGCAATAAGCAGATGGCAGTAAATCAATGTCTTTGTCATTGTCAACACACTTTTGAATGTAGCGCACCAATGTATCACAGGTTTCTCTCGTAAGATCGTCTGCATTTTTAAACACTGTGGTGAGAGGGCATACAACGCTGATAAACAACAAAAACGTGAGCTACGACAAGGGATGGCAGGCTTATGAGCCTGGTTCCAATCGTGCGCTGCCAGAACTTGGCGTAAGAAATTGCGAGAATAGTATAATAGAACAGAACAGAACAAGACCGTAGCGCGCTGGATGCGTTGCGCGACCTCGTGCCGCCTGTGCAGTGCACAAGAAACCTTCATGCAACTCTTGCTCTAATTCGCGTACCAACATCTTCAAGGTTGGTACACGGATTAGAGCAAGAGTTGCGTGAAGGTTTCTTTTGGAACGGCGCTAATTGGTAGGGCGTGTTTCCTAGGACATCTGTGATTCAGGCGTCTGCACCAGCATAAAATGCGCACTGGCTATCAAGTGATGATTCCTCTGCAAAGCTCTGTGTAGCGCTGTGGCACCCAGCGATCGACGGCATCTATATCGGCTGCATGAACAACTGCAAGGCAAGTGACGCAGTGATGGTGACCATAATAAGCGGCCCATAGCAGTAGCGTGTGAGATTAATTGTCGACAGTACGAGCCAGTACAGGCCATTTGGAAAGAATGAGAGGCAGAACGGCTACCCTTCCATACTGCGTTGCATATGTTGGTGCGTCGTATCCATTGGCACCACGAAATGAACAATCTGCCCCGGCATCGAGCAAAGCGCTGACATTCTGCAAAGGCGCTGACACGTACGCCTAGTGCAGGGGGGTGGGTATGCTGCAATTGTGGGGGATTGGAAGACAGGCAACCAAGCCTCGTAGCGAGGGGTAGAGGAGTGGCAAGAAGTGCAGCTGAGGCCAATGGCGCCCAATGCAGCGGGGTGTGACCTTCATCGTCGGACTGCAGGAGCTGCTGGGGAGAGCAGGATCGATGAGCCGCGGAAGCAACGAGGGTCGGTCGCCTGCGCGGATTAAGGCGGTCAGGGAGGGGAGCTGTTCCGTGGCGCCCGTGGCGGTGCGCGAAGACGGTGGGCGGACGCGGACGCGGACGCGGTCGCGGTTGCGAAGAGCTGCGCGTGGTGGCAGAGAACCAGCGCGGAGCAACGCTAACGGTGCCAACGCTACAGCGTACTGTACCTAACTCACCTTGTATGACGTCGCGTCGCGGGACTGCCGAGCATCGCCGGGTGGCGCTGCAGAAGAGTCGCTTCAAGCGGCCCCGTCCTGTGCCACGTGTTGCTTTCTTTTCAGCCACATCATGCTTGCGTTTGCTTTTGATCCGAGCATCAATTTGCGTATGAAGTGGCATTGCCATCACCCATTGGCCCAGCGCGATCCTCCACTCCAAGTGCGCGCTTGCTGTTCGGTACCGTTGGTACACTCGTAGTACCGAATCGGTACCAACGGTACCAACAGTGGCGGCTTTCCAAGCCCCGTCTGTTCGAAGGCAGCGAGCCGGCTTGAACCCAGTATGCACTGTGCCACACGTGAACTATACCAGAAGAAATGAGATTCCGCGGCCGCCGAGGCCGTGGTCGCGGCCACTGCCGTGGTTACAGTCACGATCAAGACGAGTTCAACGACCATGTTCCTATGCAAGCTCCAGCAAGTGAATTCTCCGGTGATGCTTCCGCTTTGCAAGCCCATGTAGAATAAATCAAACGAGTGCCGTACCCAGCTTACAAGCCACTGCTGGGAATGTGGCAGCTACTTTTGAATATCGCTCTGCACATCGACCGTATACAGGTTGATCCATGTGCCCCACCCAGTCGTGCTCGCGCCGCAGTTCTCCTTGCGGCCACCAACTTTTCCACAACGTGCTATAGAAACCAAATTCGCATCCCTGCTTTCTATGACTTTCTTGTGCGTAAAATCGTACGTCAACTGTGACATGTACAGATTATTTCCAGAAAGGGCGGTTGGGCATCCCTGAAAGGCGGTGACATAACAATAGACCGTCCTTCTCAACACGTGCTCCAACGCTCCACTTGTCTCACTCGCGATAATCACCTTGAAAATCGCTTCTGCATCGGTTTGCCGCCCCGCGGCCGCTCCATCCACGCTGCCACCGCCGCCTATCTCTTGTTTGAACTGCTACCTAGCATGCTAATGCATGTTGTATTCGCTGATAATTCCGATGAGCAAGATCTGGAACATCATATCAAGTCGTTGAACAGCAGAATGCATTTTGGGAGTTGCCCTCCGAAAACGATCTCATAGCCTTTATCGCGAAAGGCATTGTTCTGGCACGGCTTTCAGGCGCTTTGGACACGGCTTCAACAAAAGGCAGCGTTATCAAGTCCATCTCTTCTTTTCTTTGGAGCGTTCTTTTACGTTGTCTGATGGAACGGTTGTCACCAGGATGGGCTTAAAACCTGGAGTCTCTCTCTATGGAATGCAAATGGATATGGCGGAGCGCACAGAGTTGCGTGTAATTCAATAGTTGCCTCTACGTAATACTACAGGGTGGATGCATTTGCTAACGTACTGCGGACCGAGAGACGCCATGCATATGGTCAGCCGTTTGACGTGGCAATTCCGTGTTGGCTTCTAATGCGCCCTGCCTCCGTGTGAGGTTCTTATTCAATGAGTAGCGTTAGTGCAATTTAGTAGTACAAAGACTGGGAGAGGATAGATAGATGTTTGCGCTACGGAGAGGCCTCTTATCGAGGAATCAGGTGCTATAAGAAGCCCACTCGCCCAAGACCGGGGTTAGAGAGGAGGACAAGCAGAGCAAGGGACTCAGAATAATAAAGCAGTTGCGCTTTGATCAGGAACTTTACATACTCTTATTGTTGGAGGTGGTATCCATGGAAAGAGTTGTGTCTTATCTGCTTTCAAAGCCCGTCTTTACGATCATATCCTTATGTATGGTCATGAGTTCGTTGTAATCAATGACAAAGCTATGAAATGATAAGGCTGCGCTACACAGCGACCGTAATGTCAGTATCAAAGACTGTACCATGTGAAACATTGCTCGACCTATCACCTTCCTCTCTCTTAAATGGGATGAAGCGAGTTTGATGACGCTTATTGACGAAACTGAAGGGGATGTTTGGTCGCATATCCCTGCCGATGTCCATAAAAACCCGTCGAATACCAGCCACTTCTTCTTGCATCACTTCCTGCAACGGACCTTCAGAAACACCATCACGGAACACGATAATCTTCCTCGCACGCATCGTTCCCTTGAATTTGTCATACCACACCCTGTAATCTGCTTTGAACAATTCTCCAATTCCTGAAACCATCTCCTTTCGTCGCGTTTGCCAGTGAGGCGCAGAGAACTGCAAGCCCTGACGATCTCTCGTAATCATAAAATTAGTAGCAGCAAGGTCTTCGTCAATGAAGAGAACTCTGGCGCCCGCCTCTGATTCTTCTATGATGTTTGCAGCTTGTGAGGTCGACTCAGATAGACTGTAGAAAACTGATTGGCACCTTTCCAAATGGAAGGTTGTTGATGAAGGGGGTAACATCAACTCCCGTAACACCGTGGCCATCTTCTGCTCGAATTTACATGCAAGAAGAAGTGACTGGTATTCGACGGGCTTGTGTGGATATCGGCAGGGATATGTGACCCAGAATCACCTACATTATCGTCACTAAGCGTCATCACACTCGCTTTTCTCGCTTTTTCCCGGCTAAGGGAGAGGAAGGGGATAGGTCGAGCAATGTTCCACCTGGTATGATACAGTCGTTGATACTGACAATACCGTAGCTGGTACCGCACCATCACAATTTCATTTCATGTCTTCACACTGCGGCGATCACGCCTGCTGGCTATGTGTAACAACAACGAAGATGAACTCCGTCCCCTTTCTGTTCTGTCATCCTTCACTCCTTCTGCTCCTTGAGCAATATTTATTGTTTGGTGTAAAAGTGGCTCTCGGTAACGACGAGCAGCCAGGCCATCAGGTAAAGAACCCGATGTCCGTTAGTGGGCTAAAAAGCTATCCGTAAATCCCAGCCTTATGGTTTCGGGGGGTGAGCAGTAAAAACTTTGGCGGAGCAGACGAGTGAGGAGCTGCGAGTGATGGTCAGACCCTTGAGCTTCGACGGCGGCTTGCCGCGATGAACCATCGTCAAAGGCAAGTCGCCGAGGTCTGCAACGTGTCACTCGCAGGCATGCGTTTGGATAAATCATCTTCTGCGTGCCTAGAAACACCATTTTGTTACCGTTGGTAGACCTACCGTTTACCAACGGTGTGGCAAACTGTAAGAATTGCCCCGCCAGTTAGAACGCACGACGTCCCACTCCATCACTACCATAGTTTTATATATCCGCCCACTTCGTTCGAGATACTATCATAGTATCCCCGCCGCGCGTATCAAAAGAGTTTCAATTCATCGTCGCTATGTCATCCAACAAAACAGTTCCCGGGCCGCCAAGATCTTCGGAGGTGGACAAGCGTTACCGCTGCACAGAAGAGGGTTGTCAGAAAACCTTTACTAGTATATCGAACCGAAACGTACATATGCGCATCCACACCGGTGAGGAGCCGTACTTTTGTTTTGATTGTGGGAGGAGCTTGAAATGGAGGAGTGGTTTCGTATCGAATGAACGTGCCCATAGGCGTCGCACGGACTATTCCCTCTTCGCGTATGCGTGCAGGGATATGCGACCAAAAATCACCTACATTATCGTCACTAAGCGTCATCACACTCGCTTCTTCCCGGTTAAGAGAGAGGACGGTGATATGTAGAATGTTCCACCTGGTACAGTCGTTGACGCCGACATTACCGTCGCTATGTAGCTCAGCCTCATAATTTGATTTCATGTCTTAACACTGCGGATATCACGCCGGCTGGCTACGTGTAACAACAAGGAAGATGAACTCCGTCGGGCTTCTTGTCTGTGTGCATTCTCGGGCAGTGCGTTAACAGTGCATTGTAGAAGACAAACACGAGAAACGATTCTCTCAGAATGACACAGCCTGATAGGTTCCTTTGTTCTCGGTTGCCGAATCGAACTTCGAGTCAGTTAACGCACATCTCCGAGATTGATGAAGTTTCTGGAACGACCGAATTGTAGTGGATAACACTAGAGCGCTCATCACAGCCCTCTCAGTAAATCGGAGGCATCGAACCCCGGACACTTTCACCCTCCTCTCTGCGCTAGCAGCCGACCAGCGCACACGAATGAAAACATCCACCATTTTCGTTGTCTTCGCAGTCGCAACCAGGATTGGTCCCTGATTCTCCTTTACTCTTAACCGTATTGTTCGGGATGCAGATTCTTTCGAAAAGAGTTCGGATAGTTCATCCGACCAATTTGCCGCCCCAACCTCAATTCGGAACTTCCTTCTTCTTGATTCGTCTCTCGACAACTCTTTGCGTTCCACCTGGACCAAATAGAAGACATTCTGGATGATTACTCCTTAGCTGACGATGATGCGACACAGCTGGTATACCAACCTTGCTTTTAAGACTTGTTGAGATGAACCAGGCAGCCTCAAAATGCGATGGACAAACGTGTAGATATTTTGTGGTTGTCCTGGTATGTGCCTCACTCGTGTGGAAGACAAGCGTTATGTGCATCAGTGCTAGCCGAAGCAGACTGTGAGCTGCAACCTTGCACAGAACACGCCATCAACTGGGGTCATCGTCAGCAGTTGCATCGCGCCCACCACCAGTTCAGTGCACCTTTCTTCGTTCTGTGAGTAAAGTTATGCTTCTGACCCTCCCATCCACTTTGTTGGACTGGTAGTGGCAAACAAGTATGCCACTTCGGAGCAATTGACCAGCTGAGACGCTTGTTCTCACTGCCCATTGCGGAGTTTGCTTTATTGATTAATCGACGCTCGGGAAAGTCTCTTCTTTCCCAAACCATGCAATACGCTACGTTTATGGAGTTGTACAAACAACGCACTGACACTATTCTCAGCTCGAAGATTGAAAAATACAGCGTTATCGGAAAAAGGCGATCACGAGAAGGCGATCTATTATTCATCCAATGCTGTCGGAGGCGCAAATAACAAAGACGTGAAAGAGCTTTGCGGCACATGTATTTTGGGTCTTAAAGCTCGGGAAGCACTCGAAAGCAGCTGATACCTTGGAAATTTAACGAAACGCATCCCAGACAACTCCATGTTGGCGTACATCATGAGCGAGTTACATCGAAAAACGACATCTCCAAGAAAAGCATATGTGGTTGTAGAAAAAATGATGAGAGATTGTAAAATTCGTGCCCAGAGAAGGAGCTCAGCTCGTCAGAGCAAACTCAAACCGATTCAAGTTCTTCTGGAGATTATCATTGGGATTCGATTTGTTGAGGAGAGATATCTCGATGCTGCTGACCTTCTTTCAAGATGAAAGATGGTAACACAGATATTGTATGTTGGATGCTTTTTGTACAACGGTTATTGGAAGCTGTATGTCACCATCGCTTTCTTTCTACCACTGCAGCCGAGCCTACTTTTCAGGAGTTCTAGGAATTCCAAGCAGAATAGAAAAACACGTTGTTCTACTTTGACCAGTCGCGGACGCATGTAGAAGAGGATCAAACTTTTCTGATAAGACATGAGCGTCCACCTTACCACTCTATATAGGCGCTGAGTTGGAGGACCCGGTTGATGCCCGGCTTATTTGAGCAGTTTGTGCTGTATTGGAGTTGGCGATATGAGTACAGCAAATTCTGATCTGGAATGGGTGCTATCGGTACATCCCCGTTACGTGTTGGAGCCTCAATGCGGTACCCACAGTTTCAAACTCCGTAAGAAGTGGTCTGAGTAAAGAGAAATGCCACCAAGAAGTATTCAGGCCAAACTGAGCACTGCTCTTTGAAGGTGAAGAAAACAAAACAGGAAGTTGATGCCCTCGCCCGAGGAAGGGAGCTCTTTCAGAAAGGCGACTTCAGAGGGTTTCTTGTTCAAGATTTCACTCCTCTAGAAAACGCTTTATTTCTTTGTAAGCCAGGCAGACAACCAGAAAGCCTAATGCTGAAGGTTCGAAAAACAGTAACGATGATCTCCTCGGTGTACGTGAAGGCCATGAGAAGCAATCCGATAATTTTGCACCCGCAGACATTACTGAATCCATAGGGCAGAATTCGAACACCAAATAGATAGAGAAAAGCTTCAGGCACTTGGAGCTACTTTGATTGCGGAAATGGCAGTGTGCCCGTGCCAAGCTTAGGATGACTTGGGAAACCGTAGTCCCTGGTTCGCATTTTTGAATGCTTGGCTCATCTTCGAATAGCTGGGGGTCGGCCCGATGTGAAACTGCGTTTAAAGGCGTTGGACGTTATCGTGTCTACGGCGGTCGGTGATGGTGCACGTGCCCATGATTCAGTAAGATTTTTTTTTGGAAGCACCAAAGAATACGGATATGGAGTTCGCATGCTCAGTCATAGACCAAATGAGGATGGAAACAGATGGGCAGCGCTGTAGATCCTTTCAGTTTCTGAAACGATTATGGCGGAAGAACATTTCGCCGCTCTTACCTTATTTGGTTGGGAATTGCTCTAGTCGAGGAGGGGTTAACATCCGTCGATACACGGAAAGTGATATATCTTCATCCGATGAAAATGTTGCCTAAGCATCCTCTTCTATGCCTGTTATTGGCCATTCGGACTTCATACGTTGTGGAAGGGAAAACCATCCAGAATCGCAACGAGATGGTTACGTATGCGCTGCGTTTTCGGAGCGATTATATGCGAAATGGCAGAAAAGGGGTTCTACCGGAAGAGCATTGCTTGTACAACACGGAAACTAGCCACGATTTTGGAAGAGATATGCACCACCTTCGCCTGTTGCACTTTGTAACTGAAGCTTACATGCGAGTGCTTGACAGTGAGAATGAGGGTGCGACAAAAATGCTATATCAGAATGGACCAATTTGCGACGGAACGCGGCGTTCAACTTTGTACAGATCTACAGGGAGGGTGGGGATATCAAAATGACTGGCGCAATCTGCAATGAATACTTTGTTTTCTGAAGCGGTGCGTTGAAGCAGGTAAACAAGGCTATACGCAAAGCTCTATGCAGCACTTCAGTGGTTCATGAGATGACAAGTTTACGTGAGATATTGGGGCTGACCACTGTTGCGTGCAGATGCGGCATTGTGCGCTGAGGTTCGACACAGCGTTGTAATGGATAGTGAAATAATTGCGGTTTCAGCTGCAGCAGAGGATGATAACGACGAAGGGCGGCGACAAGCTGTAGAAGGAATTTATGACAAGATGCAGGCGTTGAAAATAGTAGCGGTTCAAGAGAAGTAGAGCATAGCTGATTAATACCGTTGATTGATGAAACTGAGAACTAGACGGAAGAAGTAAAGTGAGTGCGAAGGTGGAGATGACTTAAGGAACGACTTCATCGTTGATGTCAAAGAAGACCTCACTGCGGTTAAGATCGTCTAAGCCTGCAGGACGAGAAATCATGAGTGGCTTTGCAAGACGACTAGAAGGTAGATCATCCGAAGTGGAATCACTCTCGAATCCTTTTTCCCACTCACTATCACTATCTGAAGTGCCGCCAAGATGTTGCGGATGGGGATAGTAATCATGGAGACGCGAGGCGTCACCGCTACCATGGGAGAGAGAGTTGTTAGATGATGTGCCATGGTTTGTCTTCTCAGCATTCTTTTACGATTCTTCTTCTCCTTTCTGATGGGCTCTCTCTTGTCACGTTTGCGCTTGCGAAGAATGATTTCCACTTTGAAGCGGATACATTCATCGCCAGGAACGTTGGGCATGCGGATGCAGGATATGGTGGTTCCGGCTTTGATGTGCTCTACTTTGGCAAGTTTGTTGCCTATGTCGTGGTATCGACGGATGATTTGATCGTCCAGTTCGTTGGGTGGTTCTTGTAGACAGAGGGAGTAGGGAACGATTTGACGTTGATTGTTGTCGTTGAAGATTGCTGGACCACCTAAGGGGATGAGTTCGACAACGATTTTGTAAAGGCCATCTGCAGGAACAGTATAACTTGCTGAGCCATGGTCGAAACAAGGATGTGTATTGTCTTCAACGATGTCGCGTTCGATTTCCCACCCTTTTACTACGGTCTTCTCCGCGGACGGTGGTGGGGGGTTTGTACTGGGACAGTGGAGCGCCGAAAAGTCGCAAGCGGCTTCCATTGGAGGAGCTGAAACTGCTGGTGAACAAGCCTTTCGAAGAGCAGGGGTGTGTGTGGGGGTGAAGGGTGGAGATTACTAAGATGAAATCAGAATAGGATAGAGAGGTGATGGAAGGAAGGCAGTTCATTGAATGTGTGTTGTGCTTATCAGGGCGTGTGTTTGTACGTATGAGTTACATCCATGCACGAATGCGGACTACGAGGGACGAGAAGGGGCAAATTTTGGTCCCGAGCCGCAGGGGTACAGTACCATTTTTCCCTTCGCGTGACCCGCAACTGCGCGAGTTGTTGCGCGAGTTGTTCGATATAACGTGCTTATCGCACTGTTTTCCAACATGTAGCCAATCAACAGCAAAGTAGGAATGGGTGAGAAATGGCTAAAGAAAAGAGATCGAAATCAAAGGACCGATATCGATAACATCATCGATGGAGTGAGATAAGCATGGAACGTTGAGTTATGCGCGCTGGTTAGGTGCTATGAAGCAGGAATCAAGGTGGAAATACTTTACGTGCATGGCTGTGCTTGAAGGTGGCGCGGGCGGTTATGGGGAAGCGGCGTGACAAGACGGCGAGCCCTTTTCTCTTCAGGCGGGCTACAATGTCCGCGCATTGCAGGCGCGGCCAGACGATGCCGCAGACATTGACCATTGGCAGATTGCGTCCCGTTGAGGCACGTCGGCCACTCAGATTCGCACAAGTTGACAGACCATGCATCGTGCTTGCCCACGGCGATACCGTCGTTGCTGTGATGCACCTTCCAACTCGTGGCGCACGCGTTCCTCTTGCTGTACTAGACACTTTGAGCCGTGACTTCTCACCATCTTAAATGACAACGGTACGTAGCTTTAGAATCTTTCTGTTCCGTTTCGTTACCGTTGGTACTGTTTGCCAAGGGTATGTCAAACTTTAAGAATTGTCTCGCCAGTTTAGAACGCACGACGCCCCACTCCACCACTGCCATAGTTTTATAAACCCGGCCACTTCGTTCGAGATACTATCATAGTATCCCGGCCGCGCGTATCAGAAGAGTTTCCATTCCATTTATCGTCGCTATGTCATCCAACAAAACAGTTCCCGGCCCGCCAAGATCTTCCTCGGCGGTCAAGCGTCTCGCCTGCACAGAAGAGGGTTGTGACAAAACTTTTACTAGCAGACAAGGCCGAAAGAGACATATGCGCATGCATACCGGTGAGGAGCCGTACTTTTGTTTTGATTGCGAGAGGAGCTTTAAATGGAGGAGTGGTTTGGTACTCCATAGGCGTCACACGGACTGTTCTCCCTTCGCTTATGCGTTTATCCGTCGCAACAAACAGCGAGCACAGCCTCCGAGACAGGCTGGCCAAACTGCTCCACCACCCGATATGAGAGGTGAAATAGATGCCTTCGTCACACAGCTTCAGCAACAGCAGGTAAATCTTTGGCATGACGCGGACCAAACACAGAGTGCCGCTATAAATGCTGCTCTCTTGCGCCAGCAGCAAATTCACCCAACCTTGCAAGAGCAACAACGGATTCGTCAACAGGACGAGATCGAACGCCAACAAGGAAAGCAAGGTTTGATTCAAATACAAAGACAGTTCCAGCTCTCCCCCCAAGAGCAGCACGAGCAGACTGTCCAGTCTTTTACACCCCATGTCCTTGATTCAAACAACTCCGCTCAGCCTGTTTATGCCACCCAGGAAGGCATGTGCAGCTATTCAACACCGCAGCCTGCCACGGAGTCTCACAGTGTTCACCAAATACCGCAGCAAACTCATGCATACATTGGGTACTCGGAGCCCGCGACATCAAATCGCGAACAGCTCTACTACGCAGAGCCCGAAAACTACGAGGCACTCCCAATCTCGTACATGCGACCAACTCTCCCTGGATTGCACCATGAAGTTTGGAGCACACAAGCTTCTTCGCAGAGCAATGCCCCAGATACACGTTGGTGGCAAGGTGAAGATCGAGAGATTTTTGACCGTTCAGAAGACGCCCATGCTGCGAATACGGGCAATGAGTTCCATCTGGACCCAAACGATGACATTTTTGCTGCGTTACAAGATCCCGATGCGGATCCTCATGGCCAGATGGATATCAACTTTGGCTGCAATCAAGAGCTCCTAAACGATGACTTGGGAATAATAACAGATGCAGTGCAATGGGGCAATGGGGGGGAGAATGATGATGAAACATGGTTTACATTAACCGACAGGTCAGTGCTGCAGTGACACTGCCGTTATCTAGAACCATTGATTGTTGGTCGCCTTTTGGCTGTTGTAAAGACAGATCTTTAATGTTTGGGAAAGGAAGAGGTGGAGGTTAACAAACTATCACCAAGACGTCAGCAGAGCTGAGATCCTACAGGACGATCCAAAAGATACATACTGTTTCCGGGAGTGGTGGGCGGGTAATTTGAAGTGCTAGAGGATATCGTACATCGAACACGATGATACCGTAGCTGATCAGCAGAACAACAACACGATGATACCGTACTTGATCAACAGAACAACAACGAAAGATCGCCTTTTCGAATATGGCGCCTGCCGAATGTTTTGTAGCCCTTCACAGCCAAACGTGGCTCCGATGAATCCACTTCTGCAGTGCCCTGGAATATTCAGCGTCTCTGTCATTGTAGTAGTGCTCTTACACAAACTATCCGCAACTGCTCGTAAACTTTCTAAAGGAGTGTGGTTGTCATGACATTAGATGAACTGATGTCAGGCAATTCTCTTACAACATACTTCAAGAAGGGATCCCGTTCTCGATCTATGAGCGATCGCCCCATGTCAATCGATTCTAAGATTTTTGGCAATCGGTCACAGGAAACTGGCTCGTCCTTTTTATTCGTGGGCCTTCGGCTACTCTTGACCGCCTGTCGGGTGGGCTGAAGTACAGAGGAAAGTGTTCGTGCAAAATGAGTGACATTCTTAACACTGGGTTAGAACCCGGTCTTTTCGGGTGTATCGGTCATCTTTCGTTGATTCTGCCCGAATTAGGCAACGGCTTGTGTGGACCATGTACTACTGGCGTCTCGCCACTGGGGATTACATTAGCGATGCCGGGCGCGTCACCGCGAATCCCATTTCCACACATGCGCCGTAGCTTTCTATCTCCGCATACCTCACAGACCTTCCGGTTTGCATACAAACGAACATGATGGGATGACTAGTAAGTGTACTTGATGGCGAAATTAAGTTGGATATGGACATAGTCATTATGACTGCTACCCCAAACCATGCACAAAGTAAACTTTTGGGGACAATGAGCTTGCACATAGCCGAGAAGGACAACGAAATCTTTAGACCTTGCCCGGAGGTAACCCACCGTCTACGTCCTGCTCTTCAGACGCTAATGTTTGACGATCTGTGGGCAGAAAAGGCTTACAAGATGCAAAAACGACGTCTTGAAGAGTCTTTAAGTTCCTCTTCAACAACGCAACACCAGTGCCGAGGTCCAGTCGATGTCAGAAACGATATAGCATTTTGCCAAATGTCCTTGTTATACGGATCTGACGTGATCTTTTCTGTCATTGCTACTATGTGCTCATACGCCGTTCTCCCTCTCGCAACCAACTGAGTCTGAGTTGCGAAGAGGCATGACACAAAAAGCAGCTATTACCACATGTACCAACACCAAACATGATTCCCACGGGGTAGCTTCTCATCAAAACAGCAAGCGAAGGGGATGTCATTGCCACGCGAACGACAACAGAGATGAAAACCATTTGCACTATAAGAGTTGCAAGTACACCTAGCAAAAACTGTCTGCTCGTATTGAGACCGATAGAGTTGTTAAGCCACGAACACTCATGGTCAAACATTCGCACGCAAACATCTCGCTCCGACGCATGCATTGATCGTGCAGGCTTCTCTGTTAAACATGTGTAGCAATAAGCAGATGGCAGTAAATCAATGTCTTTGTCATTGTCAACACACTTTTGAATGTAGCGCACCAATGTATCACAGGTTTCTCTCGTAAGATCGTCTGCATTTTTAAACACTGTGGTGAGAGGGCATACAACGCTGATAAACAACAAAACGTGAGCTACGACAAGGGATGGCAGGCTTATGAGCCTGGTTCCAATCGTGCGCTGCCAGAACTTGGCGTAAGAAATTGCGAGAATAGTATAATAGAACAGAACAGAACAAGACCGTAGCGCGCTGGATGCGTTGCGCGACCTCGTGCCGCCTGTGCAGTGCACAAGAAACCTTCATGCAACTCTTGCTCTAATTCGCGTACCAACATCTTCAAGGTTGGTACACGGATTAGAGCAAGAGTTGCGTGAAGGTTTCTTTTGGAACGGCGCTAATTGGTAGGGCGTGTTTCCTAGGACATCTGTGATTCAGGCGTCTGCACCAGCATAAAATGCGCACTGGCTATCAAGTGATGATTCCTCTGCAAAGCTCTGTGTAGCGCTGTGGCACCCAGCGATCGACGGCATCTATATCGGCTGCATGAACAACTGCAAGGCAAGTGACGCAGTGATGGTGACCATAATAAGCGGCCCATAGCAGTAGCGTGTGAGATTAATTGTCGACAGTACGAGCCAGTACAGGCCATTTGGAAAGAATGAGAGGCAGAACGGCTACCCTTCCATACTGCGTTGCATATGTTGGTGCGTCGTATCCATTGGCACCACGAAATGAACAATCTGCCCCGGCATCGAGCAAAGCGCTGACATTCTGCAAAGGCGCTGACACGTACGCCTAGTGCAGGGGGGTGGGTATGCTGCAATTGTGGGGGATTGGAAGACAGGCAACCAAGCCTCGTAGCGAGGGGTAGAGGAGTGGCAAGAAGTGCAGCTGAGGCCAATGGCGCCCAATGCAGCGGGGTGTGACCTTCATCGTCGGACTGCAGGAGCTGCTGGGGGAGAGCAGGATCGATGAGCCGCGGAAGCAACGAGGGTCGGTCGCCTGCGCGGATTAAGGCGGTCAGGGAGGGGAGCTGTTCCGTGGCGCCCGTGGCGGTGCGCGAAGACGGTGGGCGGACGCGGACGCGGACGCGGACGCGGTCGCGGTTGCGAAGAGCTGCGCGCGGTGGCAGAGAACCAGCGCGGAGCAACGCTAACGGTGCCAACGCTACAGCGTACTGTACCTAACTCACCTTGTATGACGTCGCGTCGCGGGACTGCCGAGCATCGCCGCCGGGTGGCGCTGCAGGAGTCGCTTCAAGCGGCCCCGTCCTGTGCCACGTGTTGCTTTCTTTTCAGCCACATCATGCTTGCGTTTGCTTTTGATCCGAGCATCAATTTGCGTATGAAGTGGCATTGCCATCACCCATTGGCCCAGCGCGATCCTCCGCTCCAAGTGCGCGCTTGCTGTTCGGTACCGTTGGTACACTCGTAGTACCGAATCGGTACCAACGGTACCAACAGTGGCGGCTTTCCAAGCCCCGTCTGTTCGAAGGCAGCGAGCCGGCTTGAACCCAGTATGCACTGTGCCACATGTGACACGATAATTTAGGTGATGTTTGGTCGCATATCCCTGCCGATGTGCGTACAAGCCGGTCGAATACCAGCCACCTCTTCTTGCATCACTTCCTGAAACTGACCTTCAGAAACACCATCACGGAACATGATAATCTTCCTCGCATGCACCTTTCCCTTGAATTCGTCATACCAAACCTTGTACACTTCTTTAAACATGTCTCCAATATCTGAAATCACCTCCTTTCGTCGCGTTTTCTAGTGAGTTGTAGCCGAGAACTGCAAGCCCTGACGATCTCTCGTAATCATAAAATTAGTCGCAGCAAGGTCTTCGTCAATGAAGAGAAACTCTGGCGCCCGCCTCTGATTCTTCTATGATGTTTGCAGCTTGTGAGGTCGACTCAGATAGACTGTAGAAAACCGATTGGTACTCTTTCCAAATGGAAGGTTGTTGATGAAGGGGGTAACATCAACTCCAGTAACACCGTGGCCATCTTCTGCTCGAATTTACATGCAAGAAGAAGTGGCTGGTATTCGACGGGCTTGTGTGGATATCGGCAGGGATATGCGACCCAGAATCACCTACATTATCGTCACTAAGCGTCATCACACTCTCGCCTTCCCGGTTAAGAGAGAGCAAGGTGAGAGGTCGAGCAATGTTTCACCTGGTACAGTGTTTGATACCGACGTTAGCATCGCTGTGTGGCGCAAGCATTTCCGAAACCTCTTCAGCCTTTTAAGAAATCCAACTACTTCCCTTTTCCCTGAACTAGAAGCGCAGACAATACACATTCACTTACGTACAGGTTTGGCGGCGCCAAGCTTCTATCCCGTCCTATTTATCGTTTTCTGGCCAACTAGCGGCCCTTTAGCGCCACTCTGCAAATCCGTTGCTCGCAGACCTCTTGTTCTCCAGCTCGGCAAGCTCGTTGGCCTGCTTCTCAGCCTCTCGAGCAGCTGCAGCTGCAGCCAAAGCAGCTTTCTGGTGATGTTACTCTTGTACGAGGGCCATTGCAGATTCTGATGTAACCTTTATACCTTTGATCGAAACAATGCACTCGTTAGGCATCATCACCGGCTGCAGATGCAAACCTTCTCTCACCGTACGCGGTTCTATTTTCGGCGTTTTGCTTGTTTAACTAAATATTGACAGCTTTATTGGTCGCCTGTTAGCCGCTTTCCATAAAAAAGAAGCCACAACACATCTTCTTTGTCTTCTCTAACGATATGATGTAGTCCCAGGACGACGGGTAGGGCTGCGGAAGAGTTATCATCGTTTAGAAGAAGATAACAATTTTTTTAGTATTTAGCCTATACAGGCCCTACACAAATTCACGGGGGCTGGTAGATACTCTTACGCACTATGTCTAATGCCAGCTGTCGACCTGCGCAAGCGGTTTATGTAGCAACCTGCAAGACCGCATTGCCGGTAAAATGCCAGTTTCGGGCTGACAGTCCGGCGGCCGGCGGCGGTGCCCCACCCGCCCCGAGACTGTATAAAAGTCGAGTAGATCAGCAAAGTGCACATCTGAATGGAGAAGGCAGAACCCAGACGCCACTCAAGGAGTCCACGATTTCGCAGCCCACCCTTTATTTTTGTATTTTCTTCTTCCTCCTTGTCGTCGCCCTAACCACTTGCTGCTATCACCACTGCTGCGACCTGCGCACATCCTCGGCCGCCCTTCCATACACAAGTTGTGGGTGCTTTTGTGGTGTGAAAAGGCCCTACAGGGCCTTTTCGCACACATACTACCATAATTCTGAGACATTCACCATACCGCGCGACCATGACGAGGCTACCATCGGTTATCTCTGGTTACCACCACCGTTTTGCTTTCGTACAGCGTCCAAGGCTTGAAACTTGGAAAACAATCCCTTCGTACCTCATCTGTGTAATACTTATGAGAAGCATCATACGTGCATGTTTACGTGTGTGCAGATGCGATAAAGCTCCACAACACCATCAAAACACCGCCGAAAACGAAAAGAACGTGAAGTCGATATCCCACAGCTCTAGCATATCAGTGAAACGGTCGGCATGAACTTTTAACATATTTTATGCTCTACAGGTTGCTATGAAGACCGTCGTAAGAATACTCTACCCTAATCAACATCTACAGATGGACATCCTCTCTTTCGTACCTCCACGAATCTGGAGACTCCACTAACCACTTTCGTGCTGGTGCGTTATTCTGTGCACCGCCAGGTTGCTGGGGATGTTAAAACGACGATCGTACAAATCACAGGAATGGCTGCGAAGCTTCAAATGCACCGAGTCCTAATGATGGGAAATGTTTCCCTTCCACTTGGAAACATAGAAAACAGCTGGGCATTTGTGTATCCCCGATGCTGGATTACTTCTGCTAGAGCGTTGATTGGCACCGGCGCAAGTTCTGAGCTGAATGGATATGCGCTGCCGTCTTGCTACACTTCCTTGATCATCCGCAGAGACGGTCGTACCGGCTGTGTGGATTCTCATATTATGAAGAGAACACGCCCGCTGAGAGGTGAAAGTAGCTGTACGAAGATGGCATTGAACTTGTCGGGGGGATTTGCGCATGGGCTGTGCGCATATGCCTCCTCAAGTTCCCGTGGCTTCTAAACTGCACCCGACATTCGCGGCAAGGAATCATCCACAAACCTTCGAAAAGATGTGCCCGTGCAGCATGTCTGCGCCATGAATGCATGTTACCGTATTCTTCCAAGCATTAAGAGCACACTACCGATCCATCTTCGCGAGTTATTGGATCAACATGTACCGGAGATATCACCGCCTCATTGAAACCATTGTTGGGGGAGTGGATAGGAGGCAACGGTGCACCTTGGGACGTGCCAACCGAGTAATGGTGCATAGCGTTGGTTGCATGTGTGTCTGGAGTGGGAGACACACTACTGCCTGATGACCGAACTGCTGTGGTGGGGAAGTCATTAGCACTAGGCTGAGGGTAGTGCACGACAGCGGGCGTGGATAGCAAAGCGGGTTGTGCAGACAAATGATCCGGAGCAGACACCACGTGCTGAAGATGAGGAGATGAGTGATGTAGTTCGAATCCATCACATCGCTGTACCACCGGGAGGCGTGTCCGCCTGTGTAGAAGAGGTTCACACGAATCGAGGTTTCTGCTGATTTCAGATACTTACGGCAAACGGCTGTACATACGAACCGACTCTTCTTCCATCCTTCTGTATTCGGCGATACTGCCGGCGCGTGAGGTGAGGATAGGATGAGAAGCATTAGCAGCATGTCCATCTGCAATATGTCGGTTGATTGAGTTACAAGAAAAGTATGCACGACGTGCAAAATTGTTAGGATAGCTCGGAGTAGGAGTGTGTTGGTTGGTTCCTTGACCATTGGGATGGTTAACCACAACATATCCGTGATTGAACTGAGGTACATAAGATGATGTTGGATTGACATGGGACAGTTGAAGTGCAGCGGTTGTTTCCTTTGACTGCGTGGCGAGAGGGTGTTCGCAGCTCAAGTATGAAAGAATAAGAAAGAATTAGAAGGCAGTGATCGCGCGGAGATGGTGGTAAAGGATGGTGTGCGGAAAATTTGTAGAGTAAATGTGAGTACAGGAGGAAGAATGGAAGGGCAGAAGCAAATAGAGGTGAAAATCAGCAGCTTTAGAGAGTTGAGAGAGCGCTTATAAGCACTTTGTGGTGATGGACACGCAATCAGATAGCCAGAACCACCGGCAGGTGTCTGATCGAACTCGAGTACCCCCAACCTCAGCAACACACACTTCATAGAGATTAGGGCGGACCCATAGTAGGTCCACAAGGCAAGAGGGTTCGAAGATTGACAAAAGAAATGAATGCGTTCTCTGAGAGAGAACAATTATGGAAAAGTAGGAGAGGAATCACAGCACCCCGTACTAGATACGTGTACCAGTTGCACCGAACAGCGAGCACAGCCGCCGAAACAGGCTGGCCAAACTGCTCCACCACCCGATATGAGAGGTGCGATAGATGCCTTCGTCACACAGCTTCAGCAACAGCAAGTAAATCTTTGGCATGACGCGGACCAAACACAGAGTGCCGCTATAAATGCTGCTCTCTTACGCCAACAGCAAATTCACCCAACCTTGCAAGAGCAACAACGGATTCGTCAACAGGACGAGATCGAACGCCAACAAGGAAAGCAAGGTTTGATTCAAATACAAAGACAGTTCCAGCTCTCCCCGCCTGAAGAGCAACACCAGCAGACTGCGCAGTCTTTTACACCCCATGTCCTTGATTCAAATAACTCCGCTCAGCCTGTTTATGCCACCCAGGAAGGCATGCGCAGCTACTCAACACCGCAGCCTGCCACGGAGTCTCACAGTGTTTACCAAATACCGCAGCAAACTCATGCATACATTGGGTACTCGGAGCCCGCGACATCAAATCGCGAACAGCTCTACTACGCAGAGCCCGAAAACTACGAGGCACTCCCAATCTCGTACATGCGACCAACTCTCCCTGGATTGCACCATGAAGTTTGGAGCACACAAGCTTCTTCGCAGAGCAATGCCCCAGATACACGTTGGTGGCAAGGTGAAGATCGAGAGATTTTTGACCGTTCAGAAGACGCCCATGCTGCGAATACGGGCAATGAGTTCCATCTGGACCCAAACGATGACATTTTTGCTGCGTTACAAGATCCCGATGCGGATCCTCATGGCCAGATGGATATCAACTTTGGCTGCAATCAAGAGCTCCTAAACGATGACTTGGGAATAATAACAGATGCAGTGCAATGGGGCAATGGGGGGGAGAATGATGATGAAACATGGTTTACATTAACCGACAGGTCAGTGCTGCAGTGACACTGCCGTTATCTAGAACCATTGATTGTTGGTCGCCTTTTGGCTGTTGTAAAGACAGATCTTTAATGTTTGGGAAAGGAAGAGGTGGAGGTTAACAAACTATCACCAAGACGTCAGCAGAGCTGAGATCCTACAGGACGATCCAAAAGATACATACTGTTTCCGGGAGTGGTGGGCGGGTAATTTGAAGTGCTAGACGATATCGTACATCGAACACGATGATACCGTAGCTGATCAGCAGAACAACAACACGATGATACCGTACTTGATCAACAGAACAACAACGAAAGATCGCCTTTTCGAATATGGCGCCTGCCGAATGTTTTGTAGCCCTTCACAGCCAAACGTGGCTCCGATGAATCCACTTCTGCAGTGCCCTGGAATATTCAGCGTCTCTGTCATTGTAGTAGTGCTCTTACACAAACTATCCGCAACTGCTCGTAAACTTTCTAAAGGAGTGTGGTTGTCATGACATTAGATGAACTGATGTCAGGCAATTCTCTTACAACATACTTCAAGAAGGGATCCCGTTCTCGATCTATGAGCGATCGCCCCATGTCAATCGATTCTAAGATTTTTGGCAATCGGTCACAGGAAACTGGCTCGTCCTTTTTATTCGTGGGCCTTCGGCTACTCTTGACCGCCTGTCGGGTGGGCTGAAGTACAGAGGAAAGTGTTCGTGCAAAATGAGTGACATTCTTAACACTGGGTTAGAACCCGGTCTTTTCGGGTGTATCGGTCATCTTTCGTTGATTCTGCCCGAATTAGGCAACGGCTTGTGTGGACCATGTACTACTGGCGTCTCGCCACTGGGGATTACATTAGCGATGCCGGGCGCGTCACCGCGAATCCCATTTCCACACATGCGCCGTAGCTTTCTATCTCCGCATACCTCACAGACCTTCCGGTTTGCATACAAACGAACATGATGGGATGACTAGTAAGTGTACTTGATGGCGAAATTAAGTTGGATATGGACATAGTCATTATGACTGCTACCCCAAACCATGCACAAAGTAAACTTTTGGGGACAATGAGCTTGCACATAGCCGAGAAGGACAACGAAATCTTTAGACCTTGCCCGGAGGTAACCCACCGTCTACGTCCTGCTCTTCAGACGCTAATGTTTGACGATCTGTGGGCAGAAAAGGCTTACAAGATGCAAAAACGACGTCTTGAAGAGTCTTTAAGTTCCTCTTCAACAACGCAACACCAGTGCCGAGGTCCAGTCGATGTCAGAAACGATATAGCATTTTGCCAAATGTCCTTGTTATACGGATCTGACGTGATCTTTTCTGTCATTGCTACTATGTGCTCATACGCCGTTCTCCCTCTCGCAACCAACTGAGTCTGAGTTGCGAAGAGGCATGACACAAAAAGCAGCTATTACCACATGTACCAACACCAAACATGATTCCCACGGGGTAGCTTCTCATCAAAACAGCAAGCGAAGGGGATGTCATTGCCACGCGAACGACAACAGAGATGAAAACCATTTGCACTATAAGAGTTGCAAGTACACCTAGCAAAAACTGTCTGCTCGTATTGAGACCGATAGAGTTGTTAAGCCACGAACACTCATGGTCAAACATTCGCACGCAAACATCTCGCTCCGACGCATGCATTGATCGTGCAGGCTTCTCTGTTAAACATGTGTAGCAATAAGCAGATGGCAGTAAATCAATGTCTTTGTCATTGTCAACACACTTTTGAATGTAGCGCACCAATGTATCACAGGTTTCTCTCGTAAGATCGTCTGCATTTTTAAACACTGTGGTGAGAGGGCATACAACGCTGATAAACAACAAAACGTGAGCTACGACAAGGGATGGCAGGCTTATGAGCCTGGTTCCAATCGTGCGCTGCCAGAACTTGGCGTAAGAAATTGCGAGAATAGTATAATAGAACAGAACAGAACAAGACCGTAGCGCGCTGGATGCGTTGCGCGACCTCGTGCCGCCTGTGCAGTGCACAAGAAACCTTCATGCAACTCTTGCTCTAATTCGCGTACCAACATCTTCAAGGTTGGTACACGGATTAGAGCAAGAGTTGCGTGAAGGTTTCTTTTGGAACGGCGCTAATTGGTAGGGCGTGTTTCCTAGGACATCTGTGATTCAGGCGTCTGCACCAGCATAAAATGCGCACTGGCTATCAAGTGATGATTCCTCTGCAAAGCTCTGTGTAGCGCTGTGGCACCCAGCGATCGACGGCATCTATATCGGCTGCATGAACAACTGCAAGGCAAGTGACGCAGTGATGGTGACCATAATAAGCGGCCCATAGCAGTAGCGTGTGAGATTAATTGTCGACAGTACGAGCCAGTACAGGCCATTTGGAAAGAATGAGAGGCAGAACGGCTACCCTTCCATACTGCGTTGCATATGTTGGTGCGTCGTATCCATTGGCACCACGAAATGAACAATCTGCCCCGGCATCGAGCAAAGCGCTGACATTCTGCAAAGGCGCTGACACGTACGCCTAGTGCAGGGGGGTGGGTATGCTGCAATTGTGGGGGATTGGAAGACAGGCAACCAAGCCTCGTAGCGAGGGGTAGAGGAGTGGCAAGAAGTGCAGCTGAGGCCAATGGCGCCCAATGCAGCGGGGTGTGACCTTCATCGTCGGACTGCAGGAGCTGCTGGGGGAGAGCAGGATCGATGAGCCGCGGAAGCAACGAGGGTCGGTCGCCTGCGCGGATTAAGGCGGTCAGGGAGGGGAGCTGTTCCGTGGCGCCCGTGGCGGTGCGCGAAGACGGTGGGCGGACGCGGACGCGGACGCGGACGCGGTCGCGGTTGCGAAGAGCTGCGCGCGGTGGCAGAGAACCAGCGCGGAGCAACGCTAACGGTGCCAACGCTACAGCGTACTGTACCTAACTCACCTTGTATGACGTCGCGTCGCGGGACTGCCGAGCATCGCCGCCGGGTGGCGCTGCAGGAGTCGCTTCAAGCGGCCCCGTCCTGTGCCACGTGTTGCTTTCTTTTCAGCCACATCATGCTTGCGTTTGCTTTTGATCCGAGCATCAATTTGCGTATGAAGTGGCATTGCCATCACCCATTGGCCCAGCGCGATCCTCCGCTCCAAGTGCGCGCTTGCTGTTCGGTACCGTTGGTACACTCGTAGTACCGAATCGGTACCAACGGTACCAACAGTGGCGGCTTTCCAAGCCCCGTCTGTTCGAAGGCAGCGAGCCGGCTTGAACCCAGTATGCACTGTGCCACATGTGACACGATAATTTAGGTGATGTTTGGTCGCATATCCCTGCCGATGTGCGTACAAGCCGGTCGAATACCAGCCACCTCTTCTTGCATCACTTCCTGAAACTGACCTTCAGAAACACCATCACGGAACATGATAATCTTCCTCGCATGCACCTTTCCCTTGAATTCGTCATACCAAACCTTGTACACTTCTTTAAACATGTCTCCAATATCTGAAATCACCTCCTTTCGTCGCGTTTTCTAGTGAGTTGTAGCCGAGAACTGCAAGCCCTGACGATCTCTCGTAATCATAAAATTAGTCGCAGCAAGGTCTTCGTCAATGAAGAGAAACTCTGGCGCCCGCCTCTGATTCTTCTATGATGTTTGCAGCTTGTGAGGTCGACTCAGATAGACTGTAGAAAACCGATTGGTACTCTTTCCAAATGGAAGGTTGTTGATGAAGGGGGTAACATCAACTCCAGTAACACCGTGGCCATCTTCTGCTCGAATTTACATGCAAGAAGAAGTGGCTGGTATTCGACGGGCTTGTGTGGATATCGGCAGGGATATGCGACCCAGAATCACCTACATTATCGTCACTAAGCGTCATCACACTCTCGCCTTCCCGGTTAAGAGAGAGCAAGGTGAGAGGTCGAGCAATGTTTCACCTGGTACAGTGTTTGATACCGACGTTAGCATCGCTGTGTGGCGCAAGCATTTCCGAAACCTCTTCAGCCTTTTAAGAAATCCAACTACTTCCCTTTTCCCTGAACTAGAAGCGTAGACAATACACATTCACTTACGTACAGGTTTGGCGGCGCCAAGCTTCTATCCCGTCCTATTTATCGTTTTCTGGCCAACTAGCGGCCCTTTAGCGCCACTCTGCAAATCCGTTGCTCGCAGACCTCTTGTTCTCCAGCTCGGCAAGCTCGTTGGCCTGCTTCTCAGCCTCTCGAGCAGCTGCAGCTGCAGCCAAAGCAGCTTTCTGGTGATGTTACTCTTGTACGAGGGCCATTGCAGATTCTGATGTAACCTTTATACCTTTGATCGAAACAATGCACTCGTTAGGCATCATCACCGGCTGCAGATGCAAACCTTCTCTCACCGTACGCGGTTCTATTTTCGGCGTTTTGCTTGTTTAACTAAATATTGACAGCTTTATTGGTCGCCTGTTAGCCGCTTTCCATAAAAAAGAAGCCACAACACATCTTCTTTGTCTTCTCTAACGATATGATGTAGTCCCAGGACGACGGGTAGGGCTGCGGAAGAGTTATCATCGTTTAGAAGAAGATAACAATTTTTTTAGTATTTAGCCTATACAGGCCCTACACAAATTCACGGGGGCTGGTAGATGCTCTTACGCACTATGTCTAATGCCAGCTGTCGACCTGCGCAAGCGGTTTATGTAGCAACCTGCAAGACCGCATTGCCGGTAAAATGCCAGTTTCGGGCTGACAGTCCGGCGGCCGGCGGCGGTGCCCCACCCGCCCCGAGACTGTATAAAAGTCGAGTAGATCAGCAAAGTGCACATCTGAATGGAGAAGGCAGAACCCAGACGCCACTCAAGGAGTCCACGATTTCGCAGCCCACCCTTTATTTTTGTATTTTCTTCTTCCTCCTTGTCGTCGCCCTAACCACTTGCTGCTATCACCACTGCTGCGACCTGCGCACATCCTCGGCCGCCCTTCCATACACAAGTTGTGGGTGCTTTTGTGGTGTGAAAAGGCCCTACAGGGCCTTTTCGCACACATACTACCATAATTCTGAGACATTCACCATACCGCGCGACCATGACGAGGCTACCATCGGTTATCTCTGGTTACCACCACCGTTTTGCTTTCGTACAGCGTCCAAGGCTTGAAACTTGGAAAACAATCCCTTCGTACCTCATCTGTGTAATACTTATGAGAAGCATCATACGTGCATGTTTACGTGTGTGCAGATGCGATAAAGCTCCACAACACCATCAAAACACCGCCGAAAACGAAAAGAACGTGAAGTCGATATCCCACAGCTCTAGCATATCAGTGAAACGGTCGGCATGAACTTTTAACATATTTTATGCTCTACAGGTTGCTATGAAGACCGTCGTAAGAATACTCTACCCTAATCAACATCTACAGATGGACATCCTCTCTTTCGTACCTCCACGAATCTGGAGACTCCACTAACCACTTTCGTGCTGGTGCGTTATTCTGTGCACCGCCAGGTTGCTGGGGATGTTAAAACGACGATCGTACAAATCACAGGAATGGCTGCGAAGCTTCAAATGCACCGAGTCCTAATGATGGGAAATGTTTCCCTTCCACTTGGAAACATAGAAAACAGCTGGGCATTTGTGTATCCCCGATGCTGGATTACTTCTGCTAGAGCGTTGATTGGCACCGGCGCAAGTTCTGAGCTGAATGGATATGCGCTGCCGTCTTGCTACACTTCCTTGATCATCCGCAGAGACGGTCGTACCGGCTGTGTGGATTCTCATATTATGAAGAGAACACGCCCGCTGAGAGGTGAAAGTAGCTGTACGAAGATGGCATTGAACTTGTCGGGGGGATTTGCGCATGGGCTGTGCGCATATGCCTCCTCAAGTTCCCGTGGCTTCTAAACTGCACCCGACATTCGCGGCAAGGAATCATCCACAAACCTTCGAAAAGATGTGCCCGTGCAGCATGTCTGCGCCATGAATGCATGTTACCGTATTCTTCCAAGCATTAAGAGCACACTACCGATCCATCTTCGCGAGTTATTGGATCAACATGTACCGGAGATATCACCGCCTCATTGAAACCATTGTTGGGGGAGTGGATAGGAGGCAACGGTGCACCTTGGGACGTGCCAACCGAGTAATGGTGCATAGCGTTGGTTGCATGTGTGTCTGGAGTGGGAGACACACTACTGCCTGATGACCGAACTGCTGTGGTGGGGAAGTCATTAGCACTAGGCTGAGGGTAGTGCACGACAGCGGGCGTGGATAGCAAAGCGGGTTGTGCAGACAAATGATCCGGAGCAGACACCACGTGCTGAAGATGAGGAGATGAGTGATGTAGTTCGAATCCATCACATCGCTGTACCACCGGGAGGCGTGTCCGCCTGTGTAGAAGAGGTTCACACGAATCGAGGTTTCTGCTGATTTCAGATACTTACGGCAAACGGCTGTACATACGAACCGACTCTTCTTCCATCCTTCTGTATTCGGCGATACTGCCGGCGCGTGAGGTGAGGATAGGATGAGAAGCATTAGCAGCATGTCCATCTGCAATATGTCGGTTGATTGAGTTACAAGAAAAGTATGCACGACGTGCAAAATTGTTAGGATAGCTCGGAGTAGGAGTGTGTTGGTTGGTTCCTTGACCATTGGGATGGTTAACCACAACATATCCGTGATTGAACTGAGGTACATAAGATGATGTTGGATTGACATGGGACAGTTGAAGTGCAGCGGTTGTTTCCTTTGACTGCGTGGCGAGAGGGTGTTCGCAGCTCAAGTATGAAAGAATAAGAAAGAATTAGAAGGCAGTGATCGCGCGGAGATGGTGGTAAAGGATGGTGTGCGGAAAATTTGTAGAGTAAATGTGAGTACAGGAGGAAGAATGGAAGGGCAGAAGCAAATAGAGGTGAAAATCAGCAGCTTTAGAGAGTTGAGAGAGCGCTTATAAGCACTTTGTGGTGATGGACACGCAATCAGATAGCCAGAACCACCGGCAGGTGTCTGATCGAACTCGAGTACCCCCAACCTCAGCAACACACACTTCATAGAGATTAGGGCGGACCCATAGTAGGTCCACAAGGCAAGAGGGTTCGAAGATTGACAAAAGAAATGAATGCGTTCTCTGAGAGAGAACAATTATGGAAAAGTAGGAGAGGAATCACAGCACCCCGTACTAGATACGTGTACCAGTTGCACCGAACAGCGAGCACAGCCGCCGAAACAGGCTGGCCAAACTGCTCCACCACCCGATATGAGAGGTGCGATAGATGCCTTCGTCACACAGCTTCAGCAACAGCAAGTAAATCTTTGGCATGACGCGGACCAAACACAGAGTGCCGCTATAAATGCTGCTCTCTTACGCCAACAGCAAATTCACCCAACCTTGCAAGAGCAACAACGGATTCGTCAACAGGACGAGATCGAACGCCAACAAGGAAAGCAAGGTTTGATTCAAATACAAAGACAGTTCCAGCTCTCCCCGCCTGAAGAGCAACACCAGCAGACTGCGCAGTCTTTTACACCCCATGTCCTTGATTCAAATAACTCCGCTCAGCCTGTTTATGCCACCCAGGAAGGCATGCGCAGCTACTCAACACCGCAGCCTGCCACGGAGTCTCACAGTGTTTACCAAATACCGCAGCAAACTCATGCATACATTGGGTACTCGGAGCCCGCGACATCAAATCGCGAACAGCTCTACTACGCAGAGCCCGAAAACTACGAGGCACTCCCAATCTCGTACATGCGACCAACTCTCCCTGGATTGCACCATGAAGTTTGGAGCACACAAGCTTCTTCGCAGAGCAATGCCCCAGATACACGTTGGTGGCAAGGTGAAGATCGAGAGATTTTTGACCGTTCAGAAGACGCCCATGCTGCGAATACGGGCAATGAGTTCCATCTGGACCCAAACGATGACATTTTTGCTGCGTTACAAGATCCCGATGCGGATCCTCATGGCCAGATGGATATCAACTTTGGCTGCAATCAAGAGCTCCTAAACGATGACTTGGGAATAATAACAGATGCAGTGCAATGGGGCAATGGGGGGGAGAATGATGATGAAACATGGTTTACATTAACCGACAGGTCAGTGCTGCAGTGACACTGCCGTTATCTAGAACCATTGATTGTTGGTCGCCTTTTGGCTGTTGTAAAGACAGATCTTTAATGTTTGGGAAAGGAAGAGGTGGAGGTTAACAAACTATCACCAAGACGTCAGCAGAGCTGAGATCCTACAGGACGATCCAAAAGATACATACTGTTTCCGGGAGTGGTGGGCGGGTAATTTGAAGTGCTAGACGATATCGTACATCGAACACGATGATACCGTAGCTGATCAGCAGAACAACAACACGATGATACCGTACTTGATCAACAGAACAACAACGAAAGATCGCCTTTTCGAATATGGCGCCTGCCGAATGTTTTGTAGCCCTTCACAGCCAAACGTGGCTCCGATGAATCCACTTCTGCAGTGCCCTGGAATATTCAGCGTCTCTGTCATTGTAGTAGTGCTCTTACACAAACTATCCGCAACTGCTCGTAAACTTTCTAAAGGAGTGTGGTTGTCATGACATTAGATGAACTGATGTCAGGCAATTCTCTTACAACATACTTCAAGAAGGGATCCCGTTCTCGATCTATGAGCGATCGCCCCATGTCAATCGATTCTAAGATTTTTGGCAATCGGTCACAGGAAACTGGCTCGTCCTTTTTATTCGTGGGCCTTCGGCTACTCTTGACCGCCTGTCGGGTGGGCTGAAGTACAGAGGAAAGTGTTCGTGCAAAATGAGTGACATTCTTAACACTGGGTTAGAACCCGGTCTTTTCGGGTGTATCGGTCATCTTTCGTTGATTCTGCCCGAATTAGGCAACGGCTTGTGTGGACCATGTACTACTGGCGTCTCGCCACTGGGGATTACATTAGCGATGCCGGGCGCGTCACCGCGAATCCCATTTCCACACATGCGCCGTAGCTTTCTATCTCCGCATACCTCACAGACCTTCCGGTTTGCATACAAACGAACATGATGGGATGACTAGTAAGTGTACTTGATGGCGAAATTAAGTTGGATATGGACATAGTCATTATGACTGCTACCCCAAACCATGCACAAAGTAAACTTTTGGGGACAATGAGCTTGCACATAGCCGAGAAGGACAACGAAATCTTTAGACCTTGCCCGGAGGTAACCCACCGTCTACGTCCTGCTCTTCAGACGCTAATGTTTGACGATCTGTGGGCAGAAAAGGCTTACAAGATGCAAAAACGACGTCTTGAAGAGTCTTTAAGTTCCTCTTCAACAACGCAACACCAGTGCCGAGGTCCAGTCGATGTCAGAAACGATATAGCATTTTGCCAAATGTCCTTGTTATACGGATCTGACGTGATCTTTTCTGTCATTGCTACTATGTGCTCATACGCCGTTCTCCCTCTCGCAACCAACTGAGTCTGAGTTGCGAAGAGGCATGACACAAAAAGCAGCTATTACCACATGTACCAACACCAAACATGATTCCCACGGGGTAGCTTCTCATCAAAACAGCAAGCGAAGGGGATGTCATTGCCACGCGAACGACAACAGAGATGAAAACCATTTGCACTATAAGAGTTGCAAGTACACCTAGCAAAAACTGTCTGCTCGTATTGAGACCGATAGAGTTGTTAAGCCACGAACACTCATGGTCAAACATTCGCACGCAAACATCTCGCTCCGACGCATGCATTGATCGTGCAGGCTTCTCTGTTAAACATGTGTAGCAATAAGCAGATGGCAGTAAATCAATGTCTTTGTCATTGTCAACACACTTTTGAATGTAGCGCACCAATGTATCACAGGTTTCTCTCGTAAGATCGTCTGCATTTTTAAACACTGTGGTGAGAGGGCATACAACGCTGATAAACAACAAAACGTGAGCTACGACAAGGGATGGCAGGCTTATGAGCCTGGTTCCAATCGTGCGCTGCCAGAACTTGGCGTAAGAAATTGCGAGAATAGTATAATAGAACAGAACAGAACAAGACCGTAGCGCGCTGGATGCGTTGCGCGACCTCGTGCCGCCTGTGCAGTGCACAAGAAACCTTCATGCAACTCTTGCTCTAATTCGCGTACCAACATCTTCAAGGTTGGTACACGGATTAGAGCAAGAGTTGCGTGAAGGTTTCTTTTGGAACGGCGCTAATTGGTAGGGCGTGTTTCCTAGGACATCTGTGATTCAGGCGTCTGCACCAGCATAAAATGCGCACTGGCTATCAAGTGATGATTCCTCTGCAAAGCTCTGTGTAGCGCTGTGGCACCCAGCGATCGACGGCATCTATATCGGCTGCATGAACAACTGCAAGGCAAGTGACGCAGTGATGGTGACCATAATAAGCGGCCCATAGCAGTAGCGTGTGAGATTAATTGTCGACAGTACGAGCCAGTACAGGCCATTTGGAAAGAATGAGAGGCAGAACGGCTACCCTTCCATACTGCGTTGCATATGTTGGTGCGTCGTATCCATTGGCACCACGAAATGAACAATCTGCCCCGGCATCGAGCAAAGCGCTGACATTCTGCAAAGGCGCTGACACGTACGCCTAGTGCAGGGGGGTGGGTATGCTGCAATTGTGGGGGATTGGAAGACAGGCAACCAAGCCTCGTAGCGAGGGGTAGAGGAGTGGCAAGAAGTGCAGCTGAGGCCAATGGCGCCCAATGCAGCGGGGTGTGACCTTCATCGTCGGACTGCAGGAGCTGCTGGGGGAGAGCAGGATCGATGAGCCGCGGAAGCAACGAGGGTCGGTCGCCTGCGCGGATTAAGGCGGTCAGGGAGGGGAGCTGTTCCGTGGCGCCCGTGGCGGTGCGCGAAGACGGTGGGCGGACGCGGACGCGGACGCGGACGCGGTCGCGGTTGCGAAGAGCTGCGCGCGGTGGCAGAGAACCAGCGCGGAGCAACGCTAACGGTGCCAACGCTACAGCGTACTGTACCTAACTCACCTTGTATGACGTCGCGTCGCGGGACTGCCGAGCATCGCCGCCGGGTGGCGCTGCAGGAGTCGCTTCAAGCGGCCCCGTCCTGTGCCACGTGTTGCTTTCTTTTCAGCCACATCATGCTTGCGTTTGCTTTTGATCCGAGCATCAATTTGCGTATGAAGTGGCATTGCCATCACCCATTGGCCCAGCGCGATCCTCCGCTCCAAGTGCGCGCTTGCTGTTCGGTACCGTTGGTACACTCGTAGTACCGAATCGGTACCAACGGTACCAACAGTGGCGGCTTTCCAAGCCCCGTCTGTTCGAAGGCAGCGAGCCGGCTTGAACCCAGTATGCACTGTGCCACATGTGACACGATAATTTAGGTGATGTTTGGTCGCATATCCCTGCCGATGTGCGTACAAGCCGGTCGAATACCAGCCACCTCTTCTTGCATCACTTCCTGAAACTGACCTTCAGAAACACCATCACGGAACATGATAATCTTCCTCGCATGCACCTTTCCCTTGAATTCGTCATACCAAACCTTGTACACTTCTTTAAACATGTCTCCAATATCTGAAATCACCTCCTTTCGTCGCGTTTTCTAGTGAGTTGTAGCCGAGAACTGCAAGCCCTGACGATCTCTCGTAATCATAAAATTAGTCGCAGCAAGGTCTTCGTCAATGAAGAGAAACTCTGGCGCCCGCCTCTGATTCTTCTATGATGTTTGCAGCTTGTGAGGTCGACTCAGATAGACTGTAGAAAACCGATTGGTACTCTTTCCAAATGGAAGGTTGTTGATGAAGGGGGTAACATCAACTCCAGTAACACCGTGGCCATCTTCTGCTCGAATTTACATGCAAGAAGAAGTGGCTGGTATTCGACGGGCTTGTGTGGATATCGGCAGGGATATGCGACCCAGAATCACCTACATTATCGTCACTAAGCGTCATCACACTCTCGCCTTCCCGGTTAAGAGAGAGCAAGGTGAGAGGTCGAGCAATGTTTCACCTGGTACAGTGTTTGATACCGACGTTAGCATCGCTGTGTGGCGCAAGCATTTCCGAAACCTCTTCAGCCTTTTAAGAAATCCAACTACTTCCCTTTTCCCTGAACTAGAAGCGTAGACAATACACATTCACTTACGTACAGGTTTGGCGGCGCCAAGCTTCTATCCCGTCCTATTTATCGTTTTCTGGCCAACTAGCGGCCCTTTAGCGCCACTCTGCAAATCCGTTGCTCGCAGACCTCTTGTTCTCCAGCTCGGCAAGCTCGTTGGCCTGCTTCTCAGCCTCTCGAGCAGCTGCAGCTGCAGCCAAAGCAGCTTTCTGGTGATGTTACTCTTGTACGAGGGCCATTGCAGATTCTGATGTAACCTTTATACCTTTGATCGAAACAATGCACTCGTTAGGCATCATCACCGGCTGCAGATGCAAACCTTCTCTCACCGTACGCGGTTCTATTTTCGGCGTTTTGCTTGTTTAACTAAATATTGACAGCTTTATTGGTCGCCTGTTAGCCGCTTTCCATAAAAAAGAAGCCACAACACATCTTCTTTGTCTTCTCTAACGATATGATGTAGTCCCAGGACGACGGGTAGGGCTGCGGAAGAGTTATCATCGTTTAGAAGAAGATAACAATTTTTTTTAGTATTTAGCCTATACAGGCCCTACACAAATTCACGGGGGCTGGTAGATGCTCTTACGCACTATGTCTAATGCCAGCTGTCGACCTGCGCAAGCGGTTTATGTAGCAACCTGCAAGACCGCATTGCCGGTAAAATGCCAGTTTCGGGCTGACAGTCCGGCGGCCGGCGGCGGTGCCCCACCCGCCCCGAGACTGTATAAAAGTCGAGTAGATCAGCAAAGTGCACATCTGAATGGAGAAGGCAGAACCCAGACGCCACTCAAGGAGTCCACGATTTCGCAGCCCACCCTTTATTTTTGTATTTTCTTCTTCCTCCTTGTCGTCGCCCTAACCACTTGCTGCTATCACCACTGCTGCGACCTGCGCACATCCTCGGCCGCCCTTCCATACACAAGTTGTGGGTGCTTTTGTGGTGTGAAAAGGCCCTACAGGGCCTTTTCGCACACATACTACCATAATTCTGAGACATTCACCATACCGCGCGACCATGACGAGGCTACCATCGGTTATCTCTGGTTACCACCACCGTTTTGCTTTCGTACAGCGTCCAAGGCTTGAAACTTGGAAAACAATCCCTTCGTACCTCATCTGTGTAATACTTATGAGAAGCATCATACGTGCATGTTTACGTGTGTGCAGATGCGATAAAGCTCCACAACACCATCAAAACACCGCCGAAAACGAAAAGAACGTGAAGTCGATATCCCACAGCTCTAGCATATCAGTGAAACGGTCGGCATGAACTTTTAACATATTTTATGCTCTACAGGTTGCTATGAAGACCGTCGTAAGAATACTCTACCCTAATCAACATCTACAGATGGACATCCTCTCTTTCGTACCTCCACGAATCTGGAGACTCCACTAACCACTTTCGTGCTGGTGCGTTATTCTGTGCACCGCCAGGTTGCTGGGGATGTTAAAACGACGATCGTACAAATCACAGGAATGGCTGCGAAGCTTCAAATGCACCGAGTCCTAATGATGGGAAATGTTTCCCTTCCACTTGGAAACATAGAAAACAGCTGGGCATTTGTGTATCCCCGATGCTGGATTACTTCTGCTAGAGCGTTGATTGGCACCGGCGCAAGTTCTGAGCTGAATGGATATGCGCTGCCGTCTTGCTACACTTCCTTGATCATCCGCAGAGACGGTCGTACCGGCTGTGTGGATTCTCATATTATGAAGAGAACACGCCCGCTGAGAGGTGAAAGTAGCTGTACGAAGATGGCATTGAACTTGTCGGGGGGATTTGCGCATGGGCTGTGCGCATATGCCTCCTCAAGTTCCCGTGGCTTCTAAACTGCACCCGACATTCGCGGCAAGGAATCATCCACAAACCTTCGAAAAGATGTGCCCGTGCAGCATGTCTGCGCCATGAATGCATGTTACCGTATTCTTCCAAGCATTAAGAGCACACTACCGATCCATCTTCGCGAGTTATTGGATCAACATGTACCGGAGATATCACCGCCTCATTGAAACCATTGTTGGGGGAGTGGATAGGAGGCAACGGTGCACCTTGGGACGTGCCAACCGAGTAATGGTGCATAGCGTTGGTTGCATGTGTGTCTGGAGTGGGAGACACACTACTGCCTGATGACCGAACTGCTGTGGTGGGGAAGTCATTAGCACTAGGCTGAGGGTAGTGCACGACAGCGGGCGTGGATAGCAAAGCGGGTTGTGCAGACAAATGATCCGGAGCAGACACCACGTGCTGAAGATGAGGAGATGAGTGATGTAGTTCGAATCCATCACATCGCTGTACCACCGGGAGGCGTGTCCGCCTGTGTAGAAGAGGTTCACACGAATCGAGGTTTCTGCTGATTTCAGATACTTACGGCAAACGGCTGTACATACGAACCGACTCTTCTTCCATCCTTCTGTATTCGGCGATACTGCCGGCGCGTGAGGTGAGGATAGGATGAGAAGCATTAGCAGCATGTCCATCTGCAATATGTCGGTTGATTGAGTTACAAGAAAAGTATGCACGACGTGCAAAATTGTTAGGATAGCTCGGAGTAGGAGTGTGTTGGTTGGTTCCTTGACCATTGGGATGGTTAACCACAACATATCCGTGATTGAACTGAGGTACATAAGATGATGTTGGATTGACATGGGACAGTTGAAGTGCAGCGGTTGTTTCTTTGACTGCGTGGCGAGAGGGTGTTCGCAGCTCAAGTATGAAAGAATAAGAAAGAATTAGAAGGCAGTGATCGCGCGGAGATGGTGGTAAAGGATGGTGTGCGGAAAATTTTGTAGAGTAAATGTGAGTACAGGAGGAAGAATGGAAGGGCAGAAGCAAATAGAGGTGAAAATCAGCAGCTTTAGAGAGTTGAGAGAGCGCTTATAAGCACTTTGTGGTGATGGACACGCAATCAGATAGCCAGAACCACCGGCAGGTGTCTGATCGAACTCGAGTACCCCCAACCTCAGCAACACACACTTCATAGAGATTAGGGCGGACCCATAGTAGGTCCACAAGGCAAGAGGGTTCGAAGATTGACAAAAGAATGAATGCGTTCTCTGAGAGAGAACAATTATGGAAAAGTAGGAGAGGAATCACAGCACCCCGTACTAGATACGTGTACCAGTTGCACCGAACAGCGAGCACAGCCGCCGAAACAGGCTGGCCAAACTGCTCCACCACCCGATATGAGGTGCGATAGATGCCTTCGTCACACAGCTTCAGCAACAGCAAGTAAATCTTTGGCATGACGCGGACCAAAACACAGAGTGCCGCTATAAATGCTGCTCTCTTACGCCAACAGCAAATTCACCCAACCTTGCAAGAGCAACAACGGATTCGTCAACAGGACGAGATCGAACGCCAACAAGGAAAGCAAGGTTTGATTCAAATACAAAGACAGTTCCAGCTCTCCCCGCCTGAAGAGCAACACCAGCAGACTGCGCAGTCTTTTACACCCCATGTCCTTGATTCAAATAACTCCGCTCAGCCTGTTTATGCCACCCAGGAAGGCATGCGCAGCTACTCAACACCGCAGCCTGCCACGGAGTCTCACAGTGTTTACCAAATACCGCAGCAAACTCATGCATACATTGGGTACTCGGAGCCCGCGACATCAAATCGCGAACAGCTCTACTACGCAGAGCCCGAAAACTACGAGGCACTCCCAATCTCGTACATGCGACCAACTCTCCCTGGATTGCACCATGAAGTTTGGAGCACACAAGCTTCTTCGCAGAGCAATGCCCCAGATACACGTTGGTGGCAAGGTGAAGATCGAGAGATTTTTGACCGTTCAGAAGACGCCCATGCTGCGAATACGGGCAATGAGTTCCATCTGGACCCAAACGATGACATTTTTGCTGCGTTACAAGATCCCGATGCGGATCCTCATGGCCAGATGGATATCAACTTTGGCTGCAATCAAGAGCTCCTAAACGATGACTTGGGAATAATAACAGATGCAGTGCAATGGGGCAATGGGGGGGAATGATGATGAAACATGGTTTACATTAACCGACAGGTCAGTGCTGCAGTGACACTGCCGTTATCTAGAACCATTGATTGTTGGTCGCCTTTTGGCTGTTGTAAAGACAGATCTTTAATGTTTGGGAAAGGAAGAGGTGGAGGTTAACAAACTATCACCAAGACGTCAGCAGAGCTGAGATCCTACAGGACGATCCAAAAGATACATACTGTTTCCGGGAGTGGTGGGCGGGTAATTTGAAGTGCTAGACGATATCGTACATCGAACACGATGATACCGTAGCTGATCAGCAGAACAACAACACGATGATACCGTACTTGATCAACAGAACAACAACGAAAGATCGCCTTTTCGAATATGGCGCCTGCCGAATGTTTTGTAGCCCTTCACACAAACGTGGCTCCGATGAATCCACTTCTGCAGTGCCCTGGAATATTCAGCGTCTCTGTCATTGTAGTAGTGCTCTTACACAAAACTATCCGCAACTGCTCGTAAACTTTCTAAAGGAGTGTGGTTGTCATGACATTAGATGAACTGATGTCAGGCAATTCTCTTACAACATACTTCAAGAAGGGATCCCGTTCTCGATCTATGAGCGATCGCCCCATGTCAATCGATTCTAAGATTTTTGGCAATCGGTCACAGGAAACTGGCTCGTCCTTTTTATTCGTGGGCCTTCGGCTACTCTTGACCGCCTGTCGGGTGGGCTGAAGTACAGAGGAAAGTGTTCGTGCAAAATGAGTGACATTCTTAACACTGGGTTAGAACCCGGTCTTTTCGGTGTATCGGTCATCTTTCGTTGATTCTGCCCGAATTAGGCAACGGCTTGTGTGGACCAT
>NBIV01000485.1:0-41176 GCA_003194525.1 Gracilariopsis chorda
ATGCAGTGCGCTCTGGGGTCCCGTATTCCCAACAGCACAGAATGGTGAACTATGAGAACTTTAATTTTATCCCTTCACGCTACCCGGCATATCACGCAATCATAGACCAGGTGCCGCCTATGTCTTATGGCGAAACTCTGCTATGGAATGTGACAAACTCGGAGAGAATCACTACGAGGAAAAAGGTGCGACCGGAACAGAAGTGTAGGCATTGCTGAAGGAACTCATTTGCAGGTTTAGTCAGCCAGGAGACCTAGTGGTTGACCTCTTTGGGGACGTTCTCTACAGCGATGGCATGCATGGAACTGCCGAAGCACCGGATATTTGTAGGATGTGAAGACGATAAAGCTTGCTTTGAACACGCAAAGCATGCTGCTATTGTTCGTTTTGCTTCTATAATCCGGGAGGGAAACACCAATCTTGAGAAGAACCAAGAGCTCAGGAAGATGGCCCATACTGTTGTCATCGCATTTCCAATGGGCAGATTGAGGCATAACTTGTCATGGAAGGCAGTCAATGGCTTTTCTCCGTACCAGATGCTTCCCCCACACGTCGTCCAGTTCCTGTCGACGCTGTGGAGAAGTGAAGAGGTAGCCAAATTGGGTAAGAGCAGGACCTTCGATCAATGGCCTAGCGTGCTGCAGGGTAGGATGAAATCTGGAGAACATGAACTCGCTGCTGGCAATGGAAGCTGTGCATTATGGACTACGAATCAGCAAGTCTACTATTCGCCACGATAACGCTGGTGTTGGAGTGTTTGCAACTCGTCGAATTGCTGTAGGGGAGGTAGTGTGCTACTTCTATGGGACACTCGTGTATCATTGATCTGACGAACCGTAAAGAAGTGCACAAGACCTACGGGGACGGAGTTATGGTGTGACGAAGGATCGCTTTCGAAAATATGCGGTGGAGGTGGATGTTCATGGGCATCAGTTCTCTGCACTACCTCATCGGAGAACACTGAACCATGGAAAACAAACCAACCGATTCTTTGGGTTGTTCCAGCTCTGTTTTGTGTTGCAGGGTATATTAACGACCCTAAGTATGTCGAAGGCGATAAGGACTTAGATGCTTACGGTAGATGGCCTTGTGAAAAAGCGTGAGGCTAACGTGCGGATGAAACGTTCACCTGGCCTAGGGCTGAACCGTAGGAAACTAACAGACTACAGACTTATCAAGCTGGAAGCCCTTGTTGAAATAGAGGAAGGGGACGAAAATCTTTAGTGAATACGGAAATGTCTATGATTGGCATACTCAGACGCATCTGCGTATAGATGATGGAGCTATTGTAATTGACTAGCTTATATACTAAAGAAACCGAGTTTGTAAACCACATAGCTACTTTAGTGAAAAAAGTCCTTGATGGGGGGGCGATTATGTCAGGGGACCCATTCGGTTAACGAGTGGTAGGAACATCAGGGTAATTTTTTTCATGTTTTCAGAGAGGTGGAACTAATGCCAAAAACCCTTCGTGGCTTTTCGTGAGTTCTTCCTGCTCGGCACACGTCGTTTTAGGGCCGCGGTGTTTCCCCGCCACAAGCACGCGACATTATCTAACAGCTATGCCCGTGAAGGGGAAGAAGAGAGGCGCCGGGAGGGAAGGCGCGACGAATGCACCGAAAACGCGACGGAGGGGTGTGGAGGAACGAAGTCCGAGTGGCACGAAAGGACCTCAGGTAGGAGCTACCCGCGTTCCGAGGAGCGGTTTGTCCGGGAGAAAAGGAGGGACAGGGGTTCAAACCCAAGTGGCGCATCGGATCGCACGATAAACGATAATTTGAGGCCGGAGCTCTCCCGAGAGGCGCGGTCTGGCAAGGAACCAAGGCGCGTGCAACGGATGAAGCGGAGATCCAACGAGGAAGCTGCGAAACACGACAGGAGCGGAGTGGAGGGAGATGGTGTTTCCGAGCAGGCACGCGCTGAAGGCTCAGGAGTGAGGAAGGTCTTGTCGTGTGGAAAGGAGGTGCAGGGAGTGTCGTAACTCCAAGCGACGTGGAGCTCCCAGTGGTAATCAAGAGCGCGCGCAAGAAGAGGTGAATGTTTATTTGCCTGATAGCGAAGGAGAGCGCGAAGATGAGATTACGAAGGGGAGGTGTACCGAAGGAAGTGCACGTGAGAAGCACGGGCGGTGTTCTAATTTATTTCATGAGAATGAGGCCACGAGAGATCAAGATGGAAATGGTGGCACTCCCATCCGATCGAGGAATATGGACATCGTGCCTGACGTAGAGAAAGAAAGCGGACGCAATGCGCTGCGTACACCGGAAGGAATGCGGGAGAGAAGGCGAAGAATTTCGGTATCATTTGACCGATCTTTCGAAATGGGATTGGAGGCGGAAGAGAATGTGAATAAGTCACCCCGTGATGAGCAAGTGGTGAGTACCGATGTTGTGAAGGACCTTGATGATGATGAGATCGGTGTGTTGTCTAGACCTACATTGGTTCAGAAGGTGAATTCGCTAAAGGGAGAACTTGGAAGCCTTAAGGAGGACCATACTACTTTAAAGATATCTTTGAAGCTGACACAGGAGGAACTGAAGAGGGTGAGGGAAGAAGTGATCGAGAAGAACATGCTGATTGACAGTTTGAGGGAAGGGATAAAGGTAAGGAGTGCGGAGAGAAGAAGAGCTGAAGGGGGAGACACTGATTTGACGAGGCGTAAAAAGTATGTGGTTGATGTGGACGAGAGCTTTTATGGATTTGCTAGGGTAGTGTATGATAGGATATTGTATTACGCAAAGTTGGAAGTGTCGGAGCTTTGTTTTACTACGGATCGAATGGAGAGGAACTGGACGAACCGGTGTGAGATCTTAGGGAAAGGGACGGAGTCGAGTGTATTCGTAGTGGGAGGGAACGAAATTGTTCCTCGGTGTCCCTTTGAGATCATATCGGAGAATGAGGGCGTATACACCGAGTTAGCGAGGAGGAAGCAATGAACTTTTGAAGTATTTGATTGGTGTTGAGATTGAAGGGCATAGATGGGAGTCGATTCGACAAGCGGGTAAGAAGATTCAGTGTATGCAGGACGTAGCTTGGGACAGGTGTTTGAGGCAGCGTATGAAGCAAACGTTGAGCGATGTGATTGGGGTTCGGAAGCGGGTGGCACGGGAAAGTTGTTTTCGCTACTTGGGTATGACTTGATAGCAAGACGTGGTGAGACCTCAGGAGGGACAGAGCTTGATGTGGAATTGAAGAAGCAGTTAGAGGAAGCGAGAAGCAAGTTAATGGGAAAGGAGGTAGAGAAGAGCCGAATCTTATGTGCATGGAGAATGAGTGCGATTGACGATCTTACATATTCTGGATTTCAAGTTGCTCGAAGGTTAAGGGACTTTGGTGGGGAGGACATGTACTTTAAGAACGGAGCTGCGGTAGAAGTGCTGGCAGAGTTTATGGGATATGAGGTGGTACCGGGAGGCGAAGGGATGACAGATTATGTGGATGGAACTGTTGATGCATTTGGCACGCTTGGATGCTTGGATCGGATGTGTTTTGACTGCGTTGGACACGAATGTGGGCCGTGGAGGAAAACGGCAGTTATTGTTTTTCAAAGTTGTTTGGTGAGTATCTCCCGCTTGCTCTGGAGAACATAATTGGGGGTGGCATGGGAGAGAGTGAGGGAACGGCACCATGAGGAATTGGAGAATGAAGGGTTCGACGAGGGGATCCGCGTCGCATAGCAGGGAATGAGAATAGGAAAGCGACGGTTGCGCTTTGGATACCTTCGAAGCGGGAGATCTACTTGGCAATGAGGGATGAGTACTTCGTGGAGCACCTGACGAAAACGACTTGGAGGGGTGCTTGACTGTTATGTTGCTGCTTGTCGGCCGGAGGATGTGTGGATGAAGAGGTTGCAGAATGTGAACGGAGGGAATGGGAGGAATGGTTCAAGGTAAGAGCTCTACGGTGAAATGGAGGGTGTTGAGGGAGGCGAGTAGTTGTTTCAAGTGGAACGGATAGTTTATGGAGGGGTAGTGGAATGGGGTTGTAGGGCTTTGAAGCGGTGTCGCGATAGAAGCGGTTAATGTAGAAACGATGGAAACGCCAGTGAAGTCGAGACGTGAAGGGTGGGGCGGGGTAGTTTTGACGCACGACGTGCACTGCACCGAGAATGGAAGTTGAAGGAACGAGTCCGAACCAAGGGGAAACGTTATCGTCTGTGGATGGTTTGGAGATGGGAACGGGATTTGTGGTGTGGTTGTGTTCGTCATCGGTTGACCATCGAAGGGATACACAGTTGAGGGTTATATCTACTTGGTCGCGAGGTGGTACGACTTCGAGAAATTGTACAAATGAAAATTCCTCTGTGGTCGAGGTGGGGAAAGTTGAGGAAGCAGAAGGTACTGTGAAGCGAACGAGGGCGATGAGCTTGGAGACCCATACGATGGGTTTGGATGAAGAGGAGGAGTTTGTGCCCGCCACGAGGATGTGGGAGAAGTTTGCAGACTTCGAGGGTCCGAAGGATTGAACGGCGAAGATGCGCTGAAGGAGAGAGACAGGAAGTTCTTGAAGCATGAGTTCGTTTTGTTCGGGGTTGTAATTGTCGAGGGTGGGAGTGTAGCCGCCGACGACGTATCCTGAGTTGAGGATGGTGAGACGAGTTTGACGTAGTTGTTTCGTGGAGAGGTCGAGGTTGAGGTATTCGATTGAGAGAGAGATAAACGAATGGAGAGCCGTGTGACCGAGTTGTGAGATGATGGAGAGAGTTTCTGCGGAGAAGAGTTCTTGAAGAAGTTTTGGAGAAGCGTTTGGATTGGATCCGAGGTACTTTGCAGCAGTGAAGATGTCGTAGAATGAGATTTGTTTTCCGTCGCGTACAAAGCATGGTTTTCGGGGTTCGGTTGGAGTTTTTGATGGAGGATGAGAAGCAATAGAGGGTTCTGCTGAGAGTGGATTCCAATCCTTGATGGCGGTGGAGCGGTCTATAGCGCGGATGGTTTCGTTGTGGGCAGTGGCTCTTCGTTTGGATGTCTTGGAGTAGTGAGATTTGAAGAGGACGTGGGCATGTTCGAATATGCCTGCGTCGTTGAAGTGCAGACCTCCGTATCTACGTATGTCGTCGACGATGTGATCGAGGAAATGGAACTTGAGGGTACCGAGGTGCGAAGAGTGGTAGGGTCCGAGGACGGTGGTGGCTGTGAGTTTGAAGGATCTGATCTGTCGTTCGAGTGATTTGAGAGAGTCTTCGGTCCATTCGGAAGTGGAGTTGTATCGCATGGCGTAGAGAACGAGATCTGTGTACTTGGTGAAGACGGAAGTGATTGGGGAGGAGTCGATTTCGTTGCAGCATCTGTCGAAGAATGCTCCGATGAAGGGGAACACCATGTCGAGTGCGCGGTAATCTTTTGCTTCGAGCATTCCACGGAGTCCTTCTGTGGTGAAGAAGCCGTTAAGAGCTTGAGCGTTGTCGGAGGTGGAGAAGTCTATGTGGAGTCCAGTTGCAGGGGAATCTTTTTCGATGGCCGCAAGAATGGAGTTGGAGTGTTTGAGGATGGAGGTGCGGATGGATTGGAAGGATCTCTTGGATTTGCTGGGACCGACAATGGAGAAGAGGGAATCGGATCGGAGACGTTCGATTGCGGTGGCTTTGATGAGTTTAGAGACGCCGAGGTGGAAGTTATGCAGTGGCTCGAAGGCGAAGATGTTGTAAGAAGAGAGAAGCGGAGTGATGTTGAAGATGGGGTATGATTCGAAGAGAGAAGTGTACTTTGCGAGGGAGAGAGAATGAAGTGCTGTTGCTGCCTCTTCTTTTTTGGTGCGTGCCACTTTTGGTTTCCGGGCGAGTTGCGCTTCCTCGGATTCGCGGAGAAGGCAGGTGTGCTGTCTGCGATTGGTTCGAGTTTGGAGTTGTGTGCGGAAGGGGATGGGATCTGTATTGAGGAAGAGGTGTTCCCGAGGGACGGTGCATCTCGGGCAAGGGTGCTGCGGCCGTGTTCCGTGGGAGATGGCGAGGATGTCCTTTGCTTCGGGGATGTCTGCGCAATAGCTGGCGAGGATGGGGTGGCAGTGGCGGAAGACACCGTGAGCGTCACGGAAGGAGAATCCTGGGAGCGCAGAGGTGAGGAGTGGGTTGAGGATGGTAGAGATGGCGCGCTGAATGAGGTTCATTTTGGTCTCGCGTGGGATGTTGGAGGATGATTTCGGGACGTAGTCGCCGCCGTCGTCGAAGGCGGTAAACGGGGAGAAGGACGTTGGAAGGTATCCGAGGAGTGTGAGATTTTCGGATATACACTTTCGGCGGAGGGCATCGGAGAAGTTGAGAAACGTGACGTGGAAGGGGTAGGAATTGACGGAAGAGCTTTTCAGGGAGGTTGCGGACTTGTCCGAGTAGAGCTGGACGAGGCCGATGAATGATTCGATACCGGTTTCCTGGGGGGTGTGCCAGACGATGTCATCGACGGGGGACTGCATAATTTCCTGTTTGATGGCTGGGACGACTTTCTTTCCGAGGGCTGCAGCCATGGGATGTGCGAAAGCCGGGTGACCAGAAGACGAAGAAGATGAGGAAGATTGAGATACCGGCTGTAAGAAGGTGTTGTTGAGGTGTGCGAGTGCGAGTTGTTGCTTGAGGACGTCGATGGCACGTTTCTGGAAGAGGGTTGCGGAGAAGGTGTTGCGCTTGTCTGTGATGGTGGAAGGGATGAAGCCGTTGGAGCTGATGCGTTGCTTGAAGAGGTCCTCTTGCAGTGCGAGGCACTGCCTGGCGGAGGAGATGGAGGTCTGGAAGGAGGACTTGGAGAAGTCTGGATGGTTGAGGATGGAGATGAGCTCGTCTGCTTTGCGGGTGCTGACGGAGGATGCGATGGAGGAGATGTAGAGGACGAGTTGTTCGAGATGAGGGTTGTCGGCGAGAGGGGAAGGGGAACGAGAAGGGGCGGGAGAAGGGGGTTTGAGGAGGAGACGGAGCCGATGGCGTGACTTGCGATATGGTAAGCGTCTTGGGTTTGAAGAGAGAGGGAAGCCTGTTGAAGTTCATATGGATCATCATCGGCGAGGGGGACGTTGTCGGAAGGACGGTGAGAGGGAAGGGGAGGAGAATTGATGGAGACGTTGGGAACGGATTTTTGCTTCTTGGTCCTGGGAGGGAACTGAACTGGAGCGGTGGCTGTGGAGGAGGAACGCTTGTTGGCGGTGAGGCGATGGGGGCACCTGCGTTGGTGACTCTGAAGAGAGTATGTGGTGCGGCCGTGGAAGGAGCAGCGAGGGTAGCAACAGGGGAACATGGTGCGGGAAGGAGAGTTGAAGGATTGGAAGGAGAAAGGGGAGCAAAGGGGTTGTTGGAGAGCGAAATGCGGGAGCGTAATTATTATGGCGCACGGGGATGAAGTGGAGCAGGTGATGCCGAGCGTTTTGCGCTGGCTCGTGGACTGGTGCATGCTATGAAAGGCCGCAGACACTGACAACGAGTGAAGGATAGCGAGGGCTATCATGTTTTGTAAACTCTAATGTATTTCCTATATATGTATTTATCTGAGCATCCTATCCTTCTATTTGAAGGGGCAGTTCCGGTGGTCCGGTCAGATTTTCAATCTCACGTTCACATGTGAAGGTATGTAGTAGTGGAGTCTGGACTCCACTTCGCGGAGTCTGGACTCGGTTTTTGGTCCGAAATAACTTGGAAATGTGAAGTGCTTTACTAGTTTATACTTTCAAAAAACTAGCAGTGTTGAATGTGTGAAAATATTTTGATGGAAATTGATTCATTCAAAAGTGGGTTTTAAGAGTCGATATCCGTCCATTTCAATTCTTTCCCTTTTGATTGTCAAACTAGCATTCCGAAAACACCGACGTAAACATGGCCGCACGCCCTCTTCAGCGCATGCATAAACCTCTTTTGGTGCAACGCCTCCCTGCCATTCAAAACATTCACCAGCAGCAGCAGCAGCAGCAAAGCTCAGAGCTCATTGGCTGCTGCTGCATCTTGACTGCCGCTGCTGCTCAGTGGCTGGCACTACAGTATCAGTGGCTGGCAATACAGTAAATGACTGCAGTGCCAGCCACTCAGCAGTACCTGGCTTGCACGACACGTGGCTGCCTTTATTCACTGCCCCAGTGCAGCACAATGCATATAGCATATATACTGCACTGGCAGAGTGCAAAAAGCATTTTGCTTGCTGATCCTAACCACTTTTTTCATCTCCCATTGCAGGCTGGCCAATAGCGCAGTGTCGTAACCTTTTGCTACTTTGGGCACTGTTTGCTGGCCTGGGACCTAGGCAAGGCCAAGCTCGTGTGCAGGTTGCCACAAGAGTAACCCACTAAGTAACACGGATCTGGGAAAGGTCAGGTGCTCCTCTGTGGTATACTGGTCGTTTGACGGCGATCAGGAAGTCTGAGGGTTTACCGGACCTAATACCAGCTTGCTGTGTAGGGCCCGGGGCGGCCGCCGTGTCGTACCTCTTGGGGCCGGAAAGCACACTTCGGTGTTTGAGTAAAGGCAGACCAATCCTTACAACCGGACGCGGGTTAAACATCAAACGGCTTGAAAACCGGCTGGGCACACTCCGCCCGTCATAATCCAACAGGAGTGTGTCGAGAGTCCTTGTGCTGCGCACGACTGCATCGTGTAAATATAAGCCTTGCAGCAATTTCTTTTAATTGCTGCATGCGACAAGGCCCAGTGGGTGGAAAGCAACAAACTGCAACCATTTTTTCACACTCAAAGTTTTGTTATATTAGAAATTATTCTGGAACTCTGCCAAATTTTTAGCGATTTAAACAAATAGAATTGTTTTCCTTTTTTTGGTAAATTGAAATGACGAGAGGAGGTCCACGTCCAAACTCTGGTGGGGCCAGACCAAACTCTGGAGGTGCTCGAAGAAATTCTGGAGGAGCCAGAGCCAATTCTGGAGGTGCACGAGCCGATTCTGGAGGTGCTCGAGCCAATTCTGGAGGTGCACGAACCAATTCTGGCGGTGCACGAGCCAATTATGGAGGTGCAAGAGCCAATACTGGGGGTGCTCGAGCCAATGCCGGAGGTGCCAGAGATAATTCTGGAGGTGCCAGAGCCAATTCCGGAGGCGCCAGACAGAATGCTGGAGGTGCTCGAGCAAACGCTGGAGGCGCCAGAGCCAATTCTGGAGGGGCCAGAGCCAATTCCGGTGGTGCCAGAGCCAATTCGGGAGGGGCCAGAGTGAACTCGGGAGTCTCAAGGCCAGGAGCTGGACGACCTCGACGATTACCAGTTCCTCCCGCTCCAGATGACATACCGGTAAATGAGAGCGGAGCGCACGTGCAAGGACTCATTGTTCCAGCCGTGGAAGAGGACGAAATCACTCCTGCACCTACTTCGGTTGCAGCTGCAGATAGCACAAGCGGCGCTGGAGCCAGTGGGTCCGTTGCCATAGGTCTACCAACTTCGTGCCCAAATCCTGGGTTTCTGGAGTTTGTGAGAGGATTTCCAAGTCACATTACACCGCCTCCGATGCCTCTTCCTCTCCCACCGATGCCTGCAGAACAGATGCCGGTTGCAATGGAAGTGGAAGAGGATGAGATCATCCCTGCTCCTTCACAGCCACCGCTGTCACCACCGCCGCCACAGCAGCCTCCTCTGCCACAATCTGAACAAAAAGAGGAACAGATGCCAGTCCCGATGGAAGTGGAAGAGGATGAGATCACCCCGGCTCCCTCACACCAGCCGCAACATCAGCCACAGCAACAGCTTGATACGACGATCATGCAGTGTGCTGGACGTCCCGATCGAGGACTGTAACGCGTGTACTATGCGTGGGATACCGCGGCTGATGAACCTTGGAATGATCCATCCATACGGGCAAGCGTTCCAGAGTTTGAGACGCTTTCCACTGCGGGTCAAAGGCGATGCGGAAGATGCGGCGAGCACTCACACACGCTCTCCTCCTGCCCGTAAGCGGATTGGACATTGAGAATTCATAGCTGCAAGTACTGCGGATGCGTTTTGCTTGGCAAAGAGACCAATGAGCTGTGCTGTTGAATGAAGAGAATGTCAAGGTTGGGCGTCACGTTCCGCAGAAGGCATAGCAGCAAGTTGGTTCGCAGTCTTTATAGCCTGAGAGCATTTCACAGCCATTTCCCCAATTGGCATACGCTGTTCGCGACGACACAAGCGTTCATTTACATTTCGTCTGTGACGGGAGGCGTTCCCTACTTTCTCAGACTTGAGGGCAACGCAGCTCTTTTTCTGCCCACGCAGAACCAAAACAACACCTGCTACAGCTTTTTGTGGGGTACTGGTCCGCCTTCCTTAGATCCATATCACTATGCTCGTGCCAATATGCGTGCGTTCATTCAGCACATCAATGTAAGAGACATCGTACCCAAGTTGTATGATGTGATCCAGCCGAAGCCAGACGTGGTGCGCGAACGTTACCGATCCTTGCTCAGCACACAACAGCAACAACAACAACAAAACGCGGAGACTGCCGTGGATATCAGCCTGCAAGCAGCAGAACAAGGAGTAGTTGTATGTGGATACGAAGGAACCGTAAGTGCTACAGTCAGTACTCCTCATGCAGGTGCGGGCCGTCTCCCTGAAGATGTTCCAGGTGGGGGGCCAACCATGATGAGAAAGCTCGTGGTTGATCCAAATGGCCTGTACCGAGTTCAGTCTCAGGTACCACGCTTAGTAAAAGGAACGTAACTGAAGAGCACGCTGCAGTGACGAGTGCTGCTGCTGCTGGAGCAGGGGCGACTGCAAATACCGCAAACAATGCCCAATTGCGGTACCGACTTCTAAAACCGGCATCCGAACTTGCAGAGGAGGGCAAGTTCCCTCTTCTCTACCCGTACGGGGATCAGCACGAACCGTTTGACATCGGCCTGTTCCTGGATGCAAAAAAACTCCACACAGCAAAGCTCAGGTCTCAGCGTCAACGAGTGGAAGCTCCAAAAGCTCACCTGGGCTCAGAACGCGAAGCGACGTCTGTTCTCAGACAACATCCTCCTCAACAGTGGACCGTTGATGCAGATGTGGATGCTCTGCACGCACACGAACATTGAGTACATGCGACTACGCTTCCTGATGAGAGAAAACCATGCACCTATTGTACAAGGGCAAAAGATCCAGCAAGCACAACAGCAAACAGCTCATGTGTCACCATCACAGTTCGCACAAATGGGACGCATATTTCTGCCTGATGACTCGGTCAACTCAGCAGCGTACTGGAAGAACAAGCGCATGGATGTACAGGCGATCGTGGCGCGGAGAGGACCACCTTCTCTTTTCATTACAATCACCATGAACATCTGGAGAGCGGACATCCAGCGCCTTGGTATGGATACCAGCAATCGGAGCCCATTAACGGCACAGAGTAACCGCCCTCGACCGTTTGACCGACCGGATCTGATTGCAAGGGTGTACAACCAGTACGCAAACGACTTTATGAAAGACTCGGAGAAAAACTCGGAGCACATCGTTGGATTGAAGTGCGTGGGGCTTGCATCAAAGCTCGAGTTTCAAGAGCGCAATGTGCCTCATCACCACATGCTCGTGTGGCTCGAAGGAGGCGTGATTGAAGACGTTGATGTGATCGACGAGCTCATTCGTGCAGAACTTCCTCTTCCAGGTGAAGACGACGCGTTGCGTGGCTTCATTCGTTCTATGCACAGGCACCGCCACTCCCCCTATTGCCGTAATCGCGCTGGGCGTTGCAAGTTTGGATACGACCGCAACATGATTGTGCCGGAGACGTACATTGTAGAAGGCACGATTCGCGTGGTCTACCGCAGAAAAAGGCAACATGACCTCAAGATAGTGCCGTACAACCCAACTCTGGCCAAGAAGTACGGCTCTCAAATCAACGTAGAGCACACGCAAGGAGGGGGCGCAGTGGCTTATCTGATGAAGTACGCGTTTAAGCAGCCCAAAGCTCAGGAGGTGGTGCTCAATTTGAGTGATGCTAATGAGACAAGCACACACAACGACCAGCAACAACAGCCGCAGGCGCAGAATGAGAGTCGTGCACACATGCGAGCGCGTGTGGTGGGCACCGTCAACGCAGCTCGGAGAATTTTCGAGTTTCGACATGTTCACATCGTACCACAAGTAGAGCAACTGGCCATTAATTTGGAAGGTGAGCGAACGTTTCTGCTCAGAGGTCCAAATCAAATGGATTCCGCATCGCCGCCGTCTACATTGGAGAGATACTTTGCAAGGCCCGAAGCATATGCGAACCTCGACTACCTTTCGTACTTTGAAAACGTTCGATTGTATCGCACGCGTCCAGCCTGCGTGCTTAACCAATACGATGGAGACAGCACTCAGGTGCCCACAGACGACTGCGATCCGCCCATGTACGTGGTACAGCGCACGGAAGACGAGCAGTGTGTCGCAAGGTTCAGAGGTGTTCCACAGTCGGACATTGAGCTCTTTGCTCTGCGCTTGCTGCTCATGAATCACGGCTCGAGCTCTTATGAAGACGCAAGGAATTTCAACTGACAGCAGTATGGAACGTATCGTGAAACTGCGATTGTACGCGCACTGCTCGCAGACGGATCCAAGTTTGATATGGCATTTCAAAAAGCAGTGCAGATCTACAGCACGCTCTCCGAGCTACGACATCTGGTTGTGACACTCTACCAACAAGGCGCAGGCCCAGAAAAAATGGCCTTCGAAAACTGGGAGGCGCTATGTAGTGACATACATACAGGAGATGAGCAGCAACGAAAGCGAGAAATGTATCCACGGGTGGTGAAGGTCTCAGACCAGCACGGAGGATGACTGCTTCGCGATCACAGCTTCTTCTCCCAAAACCTAACGCAGCATCATACAGCATTGACTGAGACGAATCGAGCTACAACAACTCGAGACGCACGAGTGGTGCGAAATTCGTCAACTTTGCAGTCAAGGTACGCCACCTTAAAACCCCGCCAAAGACAAGTCATTGACACCGTCATTGCTGCATTGCAACAACTACATGCACTGCAGGAGCGAACAAGCAATCCTAGAAACGTGTTCTTTGTGCAAGGATCCGCAGGAACTGGAAAGACATACGTGCTCAACCTCCTTCGTGATATCGCTGAGTCGGAAGGAATGCTCGCCGAAATGACTGCTACAACAAGCATTGCAGCTTCGCTATACGAAGGTGGCCACACTTTATATAGCCTGCTCGGACTGGGTGTAGCTGATAGGGACAAAACAAGCAGCACTACAGCTACTTTGTCAAAGTACGGTCCCCGATCTCAACGTGCAGAACTGCTAGGTGAGATAAAACTGCTCGTCTTGGATGAGACGTCCATGCTCTTACGAAAGCTTTTCGAACTCATAGATGCGATGCTCAAAGATCTTCGCTGCACTGGAATGGAAAACCCGCCTCCGTTTGGGAGCTTGATCATCGTTCTATCCGGCGACTACTCCAAGCTGCTTCCAGTGCTACCGCTGATGCACATGGAGGCCGAGCCAAGTGAAAATGTGAGACGAGTGTACACAAACATTGTCAATGAATTGCCTTGGAAGAGTGATATGTGGACATTATGCTCGGTTCAAGTGCTGTACCTCACGGAACAAGTACGCCAAGCCAATGATCTGGCACTTGCGTCGCTGTTACGTTCCATTGCACACAACACAATATCCAACAACGCTCCAATACCACTCAGGTCTACTGATGGCATGCAAACGGCCTACCAATTCCTGTGGAAGTGGATCAAAATACGACGAAAGGAGGATATGGATATCAGCAAAATGCTCATTGCCTCCACAAACCAGTTGGTCGACGAACATAATGCGGCAGCGCTAGATCTGTTTCCTAGTGAGCACTTCACTCTGCCGTCAGTGACAACAGTGCAACATGATCCTGGACAGAACCCAGAGTCTGACCTCGCCAGTACTATCGTCCCCAAATTTGCATATCACTATGCGCCTTCTGTAATACCGCCTCATAACTTGGACTTGAAGATCGGTGTCCCAGCTATTCTAATTCGGAACGTGCTGCATCCCACTGTGGTCAACGTGAAGCTGTTCGTAGTCGTGCATGTCGATCAATTTACGATATAGGTGGCTGGACTCGACGAGAATCGACAGGTGCTCGAACGACAGCTCCTGCATCGTATCGACTTCGAGTTTTCTTTCGCAGATATTCGCATGATTCGAAGGCAGTTTCCCATTCGTCTCGCATTTGCAGCTACCATTAAAAAAGGACGAGGAACGACCTTGGATGGCCTGCTGATGGGTGTGCGATCCAACTTCTTCTGCGCAAGTCAGTTGTATGTCGCATTGTCGCGCGTTCGAAGGAACGACCATGTGCCGCTACTGCGTGATCCACAGCTTACGTCTGCGAGTGCGCACACAATTCATCCCATGCCTGTCGGCATTGCCAACCCAGTGCTGCCTGAAGCCATTCAGTTTTGCATCCCTCTACAACCGTAATTATATTTTTTGCGTTCTTTATTCATTGAATTAAAGTACTTGCTCTTCAGCTTTTGCTTTCTCCACCCTTTTTTTTCTTCTCACCGCTGTTTATAACTTCTCCACCGCGGCGCGAAGCGCCTCCCGCGGCCGGAGGCCAATTCCTGTTGTCTCTCCAATACAATGGTTTACACGACAACACGAGCGTGTTGTTAATTGAAGGGAGGCGTTTCCAAAAAACATTGGCTTGCACGCTCCCTTCAGCGCAGCTAAAAAAGGCATTTCGCAGAACGCCTCTCTTCCATACAACAAATTCAGCAGCACCAGCAGCACCAGCAGCAAAGATAACTGGCTGCTACTGTATGTTGACTGCTGCTGCTGCTTAGTGGCCAGCACTACAACGCTGCTACCCATCCCCCTGCACAGTGGTCTGCACTGCAGTTATTTTGGCAGTGCCCGCCAAATACACTCCACTGTACTTTACATACATAATGGCAATCCCAGCCATCTATAGACGTGCGGGCACTCAATTTCAACTCTATTCTATACTCATTCTCGGCGCCACGACCATAATTGGTTTTCAGGTCGTTTGCAAGCGATAGCGAGCAGAAACGGCCTGCAGATCCCCCGGCGTCACCCATATTCAGCGGCATAAAACGCCACCCGCGGCCAAAGGCCGCCTCTACTTGTTTTAGGTGACTAATTACTGACTTACTACCGACCAGGTTTCGAAGTCACTTTATAGTCACAATACGTGTGCCCGTGTGCACGTGTGCACTTACCGCATCCCGAGCAAACGTCCAAGCTGGTGGGCCCGGTCGCCACTGCCACTTCTATGTCCATCAGCTACGGCAACACGCAAAACCATTGGCTGCATACTGCCGTCATCCGTGCAAGCTGGTGGGCACCGTCGCTGCTGCCACTTCCATGCCCCTCAGCTACGGCAACCTGCAAAACCGTTGGCTATATACTGCCGTCATCCGTCCATTGTCCTTGCGAAACCCACCTTCACCCCCCTCTCCTTTCCTATGAAGAGCAACAGCTTCCGATTTCTTACGATGTTCATGTCCAACAAGCGTCAGCACGAACGTGGAGGATCCACAGATGCGCAGCTCGACGAAGTAATGGAAATAGAAGTCACTGCAATGGAACTTTTGCAGCAGCAGTATGAACCACAGAAGAAACGTCGCACTGTAGGCCGTGGTCTTGGGTCATATACTAAGACCTCTCTGTAGAGCACGACCGCTGCTTCGATTGAATAAGGCTATTTAAAAGACGACGCGATCATCACGAGGGTGGAGGCAGAAGTTCAGGAGAATGCTTAGTGAAATGAATTTCATTCAATCCTAATCTGATCCAAGTTTGTTCTACCCAAGGGGGGAGGAGAAACGTATCCTGGTGCCTGTCTAGATCGATGATTGGTTAGATACAGGGCGACAATATGAAGCTGTAGGGGAAGATATATTCAGTCTAAAAGAACAGGTTGACATCAGGTCAACTAACAATCCTAAGAAATTTTTAGGAATTGTCATTGAAAGAAATTCACAAGGTTTCTGCATCAAAAATCATACCATGATCCAAGAATTGGCGAGAAAGTCCGAGTTCAGAAGGCCAAGCCAATTTTCACTCCAGTTGGATGCGGGAAGGTCATTGGAGTTACGAATGATGAACAGGAAGGAAATCAGAAACTTCCATACCGAGGACTGGTTTGGTCAGTGTTACATCTAGCAAACACAGTTCGCCCGGACATTGTATTCGCTGTTTCAAAGTTGGCTTGACGATTGCAGAGGTATATACTGAACAAGACCGGCAACAGGCAAGAAGGGTTCTAAAGTATTTACAGTACGCGGTGGAATTTGCTTCACCTACTGTGGACATGACAGGGAGATCAAAGGGTACACATGCAGATTTTCCATATGATATCGAACACAGGAGGGCTCCTAGTGGTTTCGTATTATTAAGTGGATGCAGAACGGTTTCATGGCAAAGAGAGAGACATGCTCTGATTGCACAGTTGAATCTGGAGGCAGAATATTTCTCAATGTCCTTTGCGGTAAGGGAAAGTCTGTAGTTTCAAAGGATAGTTTCAGAAATGGTCGACAAGAATCAAGAGCAGGAGGGCATAATCGGCAACAATCAGGCGATGATTATTTTGAGCAAAGACCATGTGCTTACTGAAAGGATAGAGCACATTGATGCCAAATATCATTAAGTGCGGGTAGCGGTGATGTAAAAAAGGTGAGAATGTCATTCTTTCTGACCAAACAGAATCCTGCGGACATCTTCAAAAAATTACTAGGACGACTAATTTATTATCAGCATTGCAAAAAGATTGTGGTACTTGGACTACAGTCGGAATATCGGGGAGTGCTGTGATGATGGACATTCCAGTAATGTGGCCATCCCCTCTGAAGGACGCATAGACGCCCAAGGGTCGCCATCCGTGACTCCTAAAGTCAGATAAGAAATAGTTGGTCAGCAGTTTGTAGGTAGCTTAAATATAGGTAACCCATTTAGCATCACAGAGGTTGGATTGACATTATCATGAACAGTTGCAGACTGGACTACCGGGTGTGTGACTAGAAGAAACTTGCCACCACAGACCAAGAGCAGACGGGATAAGCCCATCTTTTTTGCGATAGTTAGACTCCCAAATCCTCAATATAAAAAAGGAACGATAGCGCCGTGAGGAAAAACAAATGGGAGAAGCCTCAACCACGATCTACCATACAATTCTCTTTGCCACTCCTGCAAGCCCCTTAGAACCGCTACAACAGTAGGAAAGGTTCGGGGGCTCGGCGGTACCACTCGTTGGTGTTTATATACAGGGACTTTTGAAAGCTGGTATTATATTGGCGAGCTCGTCAGTAGCTCTGTTAACCACCATGTTTCGAATGACATCAGAATATAACTTGAGCAATAATACCTTAAGTTGGTCTGCGCTCCCGCTCTCTTCCAACTGGATAGATGTGGTACCGGTTCTCAGCTTTGCCGGAGATATGGTTTCCGCCGCATTGGTTACTGGGGGAGCGTAATCCCCTGCCACCTGCTCCCCTTCATTTGCGTAGACCTGGACGGTAGTTCAAACGGTGAAGACCATCATTGAGAAAATCAATAAGTAAAGATGACAAGACGAACACCACATGTTCCTCACTAGAGCATTATTTGTATGCAATATCTTCTAGAGCTCAGCGATTCTGAGCTCATTCGAGCTAGTAAAAGGATACACTCTCTCTTTGCTAAGGATACATACTACGGTCGTATCAAAAGATATCTTAGACGCACAAAAGCAACAAGTAGTGACAAAAGCGCTACAAAGGCTTCCGAAGACACAATGACCCATCAATACTAGCTCTCATGTACTACCTCAATGGAGATGACAGTACATCTCTATTAGAAAATCAAGAGAAGTAGGTTATTGGACAGACAAAGAAGTAATTGGCCTCATATAACAATACGTTATGATAAGAGGGACAAGACAAATCAGACCGACGAAACCTGAATTTGAAGACGTACGTTTTCTATCAGAAAACCTGGTATCTGCCCAGCTCATGCAACAAACCCTCGAGACTGCCCTCGAATCTCGAATATGAGACTGATTAAGTGGAAGGCGGGGAAGGAAAGAGAAATGCTCAACCAATATGCTTCCGACGAATAATCTCATGATTTGCCCGCAAAGAGCCAAAAAAGAAGCCGAATGGAATGATATTGGGATACAGGCAACGAACAGAAAGAAAAAGGAAGACTCCCCAGCTAAGAAGGAATTGAAGTAAGATAAGCAGAAGTCTTGAAGGACATATTTAAACACATACGAAGTACACAATTCAACATGGAGGAGCTTGCGTTCTCACAAACATGGGTCCTAGACGACACCTTCAAGAAGAAGCACGATACCATCTGTTCAGATGTATACACATCGATCCCAGAGCATGAATTTGGACGACACGCAAACGTCATAACATCCCACGTTGTTTAAAAGGTCAAAGCAGATGACAATAGCGAACAAGCAATCTATGCAAGAATCGTTCTACATGGAAACAGAGACAAATAAAAAAATGCATTAGGAAAGGCTCTGCCATAGTGCAATTGGATAGCACCAGGCTTTTAATCTCGATCACAACTTTCCTAGATTTCAGAATCGCAGCAATCGACATTAAAGGTGCATACCTTCAGAGCGAACCAATGGAAAGGTCCATATTTGTTTGCTCACCACGAAAATGGAAAGGGTACGCGGTGTGCTACTAAATGTAACCAAACGTCTTTACGATATAGTGGAGGCAGTTCGATAGTACTTGAGGACAGTGGAAGAGTACCTTCTGGTGTATGAAGGCCTAGAACGCATATTAGGCATTGGCTGAGTCTATGTGAAGCCCAAGTGAAAAAAGTCGTACTAATGGTCGCAAAGCTCACTGACCACGTTCTCATGCCCGGCAGCGTGGATCAAATCAAGCATTTCATCGCAACGATACGTAAGCGCCTTGTAATCGGGAAGGCTAGGGTCAATTAAAGATCTTATTTAGCAGATGAGAGATTGCACAGGACAGGAATGCGTAGATAAATATGTCAATGCATAGATACATGAAACAGCTTAAAATGATCCACTACCATCGAGCAAAAAGGAAAAGAAACTCCTCAAGGTAACCGAAATCGAAAAAGAGATGTTCAAATCTCTAGCGGGGACTTTATGTTACCTGCGGAATGCGGTAAGGCCACAAGCATTTCTCATCGCCTTGCTTATGCAATACAGAATATGGAAACTCGCAGTACAGGAAATAGTCGACGCAATATATCAGTACCGAGCTGCTCAATATTAGCTCTCTGTTGCAATTTATATAGCCCTCACAAGAACAATATGCGGCTATCGTGACATATCTAGATGCTCCAGATGCAGGAAAAGAAAGAGCCTATGGACAATAGGAATGCTGCAAGGATTGAAAGCTATTAACCCAGACAAAATCATATTTCAAAACATCGATTGGTTCAACCATGTACAGAAGAGTATTTCATGTACGTTGCATGATGCAGAGGTTTTAGCATGTTCATTTTCCGAGTGCAGGAGATGTTATTTGTAATATGTTATGCGACCAATATCCCATAACTGTTCAATAATACATGAGCTGGTAGTAGATATTAAAGCATCATAAGAGCTTGCAGGGTCTTGGTGGTCCTTCTACGCCAACGCAGCCAACCACTCGCGTTTTCTTTTTGGACGCTCCGGGTGGAACCGGCAAGACCTTCCTCTCCAAGGCAATTCAGGCCACGTTACGCCTTCGTGGCAAGTCCGTCCTTACAGTAGCCACGTCTGCTGTAGCAGCCATACTGCTTAAGGGCGGTCGGACGGCCCACTCCGTGTTCAGGATTCCCATCCCAGCCACCGCTGAGAGCACGTGCAACATCCCGGTCAACTCGCACTTGGCCACTCGGATGAAGAACGTCGACCTTATTATCAGGGACGAGATCGTAATGTGTCACCGCTTCTGCGTCGAAGCCGTAGACCGCACTCTCCGTGACATAACGCGCTCGCAGCTCCCCTTTGGAGGCAAGTTCGTATTGCTTTCTGGCGACTTTCGGCAGATCCTTCCCGCTGTTCGTGGCGGCTCTCGATCAGTGATCGTCAACGCATGCATCAAACGCTCAAGTCTCTTTTCTCACTTTCGCACCTTGAGATTGACTGAGAACATGCGCCTTTCTGCGCTCCGTCAAGACCCCACAGCCACACAGGAGGCACTGCAGTTTCCAAACACGCTCTTGCAGATTGGAGAGGGCAGACTGCCAGGCACTGTCCCGCCAAAGCACCCCTTCACCCTCCCAGAGTCCGTACAATGTGTGGAGTCGTTCCGCAGCATGGTCCGTACGGTGTTTCGTGGTATCGCTGAAAGGTACATAGATGCGGATTGGCTAACGTCAACGGTGATTATAACCGCACGAAACTATTGCCTACCAGAGCTCAACGACTATATAGGCCACATGATTCCTGGAGCGTATCGCACGTACCTCAGTACAGACAAGGTGAGCGACGACAACGGTGCCGCGCTGCAGTACCCTGTCGAGATGCTCAACACTCTGACTGCCGGGTCGGCGCTGCCGGACCACTGCCTCAAACTCAAAAAGGGCTTTGTGGTTATGCTCCTTCGCAACTGGGATCCCGCAAACGGCCACGTCAATGGTGCCATCTATACCGTAGAAGACATGCAAAGCAACGTACTGTTCCTTCGACTCGCTTCTGGAGTGAATCGTGGCAACGCACTATGCCTGCCACGCATGCCCTGTGGACCTGGAGACGACAACTTTCCGGTTCCCAACTTCACTCGCACCCAGTTCCCGGTACGTGTCTGTTTTGCCATCACTACCAATAAGGCACAGGGTCAGTCGTATAGTGGTCGCATCGGACTGGATTTGCATGATGGCTGTTTCACGCATGGCCAGCTGTACGTCGCCTTTTCTCGGACCACCAACCCGTCCAAACATCGTGGCCTGTCTCCCTGCCGGTAGCACCTCTACCAATAATGTAGTGTACCCCGAAGTTCTTTCGTAGACCAACTGGATAGCTTTAAGTAAACGTCTTCTTTTTTCTTTCATTTTTTTCTTTTCTTCTCCCTTCTCACTCTCCAAACATACTTGCATTCTACAAACAAACTACCCAAAACACGGTACGCAAATACTCCTTTCACTCTAATGCTTCTTTCACTCCTTAACGGGTGCGAAGCACGCAATGGAGCCACTTGTCCCCCCCTACTAAAGACAATGTTTGTCCGTCTGTCTGTCTGTGTGTCAGCTAACGCCCACTCATTGGCTGAGAAATCGCCAAAGAGGCTGCCAAGTGGAAACCTGGCATTTTATGCGCTCCAAGAGGCATCTTGCACCGCATAATGCGACACGTTTCCACCTGGCGCCTTTTGCACGCCACAGTAGCCTAGCCGTTTCACCATAGTAGCCAACCCACTACCCTACAGTAACTAAGCCGTTGCAATGCAGTGCACATGACCGTTTTAATTACTATTTTTCAACGGTCATGTGCACCAATGGCATTCCACGCTACATTACATGGTTAGGCACAGAAATAAAATGGCACTACACTAAACTAAGCCGTTGCAATGCAGTGCACATGACCGTTTTAATTACTATATTTCAACAGTCATGTGCACGAATGCCATTGCACGCTAGACTATACCATGGTTAAGCACACCAATAAAGTTGCACTAAAAAAACCCGTGCCATGTCAATCACCATTGGTAAATGGCACTACAATAAAGCGTGCCATTTTAACTTCCATGGTTATGCACACCAATAAATTGGCACTACACTAAAGCGTGCCATGTCATTCACCATGGTTAAAACGCACTACAATAAAGTGTGCCATTTTAATTACCATGGTCATGCTCACCAATAAACTGGCACTATACTAAAGCATGCGATTTCATTCACAATTTTTATGCACAACAATAAAGTGGCACTAAAATAAAGCGTTCCATGTCCCTCATCATAGTTATGCACACCAGTAAAATGGCTCTACAATAAAGCACGCCATATCATACACCATGATTAAATGGCACTACAATAAAGTGTGCCATTTTAATTACCATGGTCATGCTCACCAATAAACTGGCACTATACTAAAGCATGCGATTTCATTCACAATTTTTATGCACAACAATAAAGTGGCACTAAAATAAAGCGTTCCATGTCCCTCACCATGGTTATGCACACCAGTAAAATGGCACTACAATAAAGCAAGCCATATCATTCATCATGATTAAATGGCACTACAATAAAGCGTGCGATTTTAATTACCATGGTCATGCTCACCAATAAACTGGCACTACATTAAAATTTGCCATGTCATTCACCATGGTTATGCACACCAATAAAATGGCACTACAATAGAGCGTGCCATGTCATTCGCGCACTGAGCGCTCCCCTTTCTTTTGCTTTAGTTACTGTACAAATGAAAAATTGCTTGACATAAGTATACACGCATTTACTTCCCGGCACGTTTATAATCCTCTACAACATAGAGCATTACGCAGTGATCTCTTAACCAACGATCCACATAACTATGCTCTACACGACGATGCCAGGCGCGACAATGGTAAGAAGGACAAGGCTATGTGTAGTGATTCGACGCGCGACGATTCTAGGGACGACGATGCTCTACAATGGTGCAGTATACGCCAAGGTTGTACTTCCGCACGGTAGCATAGTTTAATGCATACTTCTCACATGCATTGCTGTCGTCTACGATGCTCCAAGCAACAAAGCTATGCTTGACCATGTTGTACATGAGGACTTTATGCGACATAGTGGAATGCGCGACGATTCTACTTCCGTTTACCAAGCAATGCTCTTCAGCTTCATCTTCAAACCTCAATACCATAGAAGCCACAATACCTGAGCAGCACGCCATGTTACCCTAAATGAGGTTCTGCACAAAAATCATCGACGATGCTAGATGTCAAAATGCTGGACGCGACGATCCTAAGCGCGACGATGCTAGGCGTGACGATGCTAAGCGCGACGATGCTAGGCGCCATGATACCAGGCGCGATGATTCGAAGAGCAATGATGCTATATGTCAGTGTACAGATTTATGCTCAAATGTCGATGCAATAGAAGCCACTATACCTTCTCACACGCGCCAGCAGTGGCTATCTGATGCTCTGATGACTTCAAGGTATATTACAGGCGGCATGGCTACTCTGTTCAATAATGCTATGGACGAAAACGCTACGAAGGACTATGCTCTGCACGATGGTGGCACTTTCCTTCCAAATGTTGAGATATACAGATTTCATCTACGTGCCAGAAGCGTAGCGTGGCATAGCAGTCTCTGCAGAATGCGCGCAAAGCCGGTGGGACAGTCTGCACGCGGGGCGTGAAACGCCCGATCTCATCTACACGCCAGACGCGTAGTGTGACATAGCAGCCTCTGCAGACTGCGTGCCGAGGCGGTGGGGCAGTCTGCACGCGGGGCATGAAATGCCCTCGTGCAAAGCATGCCATTGCCATACCAGCATCTAAGAACTGCATGCGGCGGCGGTGTGGTGTTCCACGCGGGCGTGAAACGCCCGCGTGCAGAGCACGTAATACCATTGCCTTCGATCATGCGTTGCATGACGGAGCTGAGAGCGCACTTTCTATGCACACACAATTTCATTTACTTGGTAAATCAGACCCAGTTCCCAGTACGTGTCTGTTTTGCCATCACTACCAAGAAGGCACAGGGTCAGTCGTATAGTGGTCGCATCGGACTGGATTTGCGTGATGGCTGTTTCACGCATGGCCAGCTGTACGTCACCTGTTCTCGGACCACCAACCCGTCCAACATCGTGGCCTGTCTCCCTGCCGGTAGCACCTCTACCAATAATGTAGTGTACCCCGAAGTTCTTTCGTAGACCAACTTGATAGCTTTAAGTAAACGTCTTCTTTTTTCTTTCATTTTTTTCTTTTCTTCTCCCTTCTCACTCTCCAAACATACTTGCATTCTACAAACAAACTACCCAAAACACGGTACGCAAATACTCCTTTCACTCTAATGCTTCTTTCACTCCTTAACGCGTGCGAAGCACGCAATGGAGCCACTTGTCCCCCCTTACTAAAGACAATGTTTGTCCGTCTGTCTGACTGTGCGTCAGCTAACGCCCACTCATTGGCTGAGAAATCGCCAAAGAGGCTGCCAAGTGGAAACCTGGCATTTTATGCGCTCCAAGAGGCATCTTGCACCGCATAATGCGACACGTTTCCACCTGGCGCCTTTTGCACGCCAGCTTGCACCGCATAATGCGACACATTTCCACCTGGCGCCTTTTGCACGCCACAGTAGCCTAGCCGTTTCACCATAGTAGCCAACCCACTACCCTACAGTAACTAAGCCGTTGCAATGCAGTGCACATGACCGTTTTAACTACTATTTTTCAACGTTCATGTGCACCAATGGCATTGCACGCTACACTACATGGTTAGGCACACCAAGAAAATGGCACTACACTAAACTAAGCCGTTGCAATGCAGTGCACATGACCGTTTTAATTACTATATTTCAACAGTCATGTGCACGAATGCCATTGCACGCTAGACTACACCATGGTTATGCACACCAATAAAGTTGCACTAAAAAAAACCCGTTCCATGTCAATCACCATGGGTAAATCGCACTACAATAAAGCGTGCCATTTTAACTTCCATGGTTATGCACACCAATAAATTGGCACTACACTAAAGCGTGCCATGTCATTCACCATGGTTTAAACGCACTACAATAAAGTGTGCCATTTTAATTACCATGGTCATGCTCACCAATAAACTGGCACTATACTAAACCATGCGATTTCATTCACAAGTTTTATGCACAAAAATAAAGTGGCACTAAAATAAAGCGTTCCATGTCCCTCACCATGGTTATGCACACCAGTAAAATGGCACTACAATAAAGCAAGCCATATCATTCACCATGCTTAAATAGCACTACAGTAAAGCGTGCGATTTTAATTACCATGGTCATGCTCACCAATAAACTGGCACTATACTAAAGCATGCGATTTCATTCACAATTTTTATGCACAACAATAAAGTGGCACTAAAATAAAGCGTTCCATGTCCCTCACCATGGTTATGCACACCAGTAAAATGGCACTACAATAAAGCAAGCCATATCATTCACCATGATTAAATGGCACTACAATAAAGCGTGCGATTTTAATTACCATGGTCATGCTCACCAATAAACTGGCACTACACTAAAATTTGCCATGTCATTCACCATGGTTATGCACACCAATAAAATGGCACTACACTAGAGCGTGCCATGTCATTCGCGCACTGAGCGCTCCCCTTTCTTTTGCTTTAGTTACTGTACAAATGAAACATTGCTTGACATAAGTACACACGCATTTACTTGACGGCACGTCTATAATCCTCTACAACATAGAGCATTACGCAGTGATCTCTTAACCAACGATCCACATAACTATGCTCTACACGACGATGCCAGGCGCGACAATGGTAAGAAGGACAAGGCTATGTGTAGTGATTCGACGCGCGACGATTCTAGGGACGACGATGCTCTACAATGGTGCAGTATACGCCAAGGTTGTACTTCCGCACGGTAGCATAGTTTAATGCATACTTCTCACATGCATTGCTGTCGTCTACGATGCTCCAAGAAACAAAGCTATGCTTGACCATGTTGTACATGAGGACTGTATGCGACATAGTGGAATGTGCGACGACTCTACTTCCTTTTACCAAGCAATGCTCTTCAGCTTCATCTTCAAAGCTCAATACCATAGAAGCCACAATACCTGAGCAGCACGCCATGTTACCCTAAATGAGGTTCTGCACAAAAATCATCGACGATGCTAGATGTCAAAATGCTGGACGCGACGATCCTAAGCGCGACGATGCTAGGAGTGACGATGCTAAGCGCGACGATGCTAGGCGCCATGATACCAGGCGCGATGATTCGAAGAGCAATGATGCTATATGTCAGTGTACAGACTTATGCTCAAATGTCGATGCAATAGAAGCCACTATACCTTCTCACACGCGCCAGCAGTGGCTATCTGATGATCTGATGACTTCAAGGTATATTACAGGAGGCATGGCTACTCTGTTCAATAATGCTATGGACGAAAACGCTACGAAGGACTATGCTCTGCACGATGGTGGCACTTTCCTTCCAAATGTTGAGATATACAGATTTCATCTACGTGCCAGAAGCGTAGCGTTGCATAGCAGTCTCTGCAGAATGCGGCCCAGGCGGTGGGACAGTCTGCACGCGGGGCGTGAAACGCCCGATCTCATCTACACGCCAGACGCGTAGTGTGACATAGCAGCCTCTGCAGACTGCGTGCGGAAGCGGTGGGGCAGTCTGCACGCGGGGCATGAAATGCCCTCGTGCAAAGCATGCCATTGCCATACCAGCATCTAAGAACTGCATGCGGCGGCGGTGTGGTGTTCCACGTGGGCGTGAAACGCCCGCGTGCAAAGCACGTAATACCATTGCCTTCGATCATGCGTTGCATGACGGAGCTGAGAGCGCACTTTCTATGCACACACAATTTCATTTACTTGGTAAATCAGACCCAGTTCCCAGTACGTGTCTGTTTTGCCATCACTACCAAGAAAACACAGGGTCAGTCGTATAGTGGTCGCATCGGACTGGATTTGCGTGATGGCTGTTTCACGCATGGCCAGCTGTACGTCACCTTTTCTCGGACCACCAACCCGTCCAACATCGTGGCCTGTCTCCCTGCCGGTAGCACCTCTACCAATAATGTAGTGTACCCCGAAGTTCGTTCGTAGACCAACTTGATAGCTTTAAGTAAACGTCTTCTTTTTTCTTTCATTTTTTTCTTTTCTTCTCCCTTCTCACTCTCCAAACATACTTGCATTCTACAAACAAACTACCCAAAACACGGTACCCAAATACTCCTTTCACTCTAATGCTTCTTTCACTCCTTAACGCGTGCGAAGCACGCAATGGAGCCACTTGTCCCCCCTTACTAAAGACAATGTTTGTCCGTCTGTCTGACTGTGCGTCAGCTAACGCCCACTCATTGGCTGAGAAATCGCCAAAGAGGCTGCCAAGTGGAAACCTGGCATTTTATGCGCTCCAAGAGGCATCTTGCAACGCATAATGCGACACGTTTCCACCTGGCGCCTTTTGCACGCCAGCTTGCACCGCATAATGCGACACGTTTCCACCTGGCGCCTTTTGCACGCCACAGTAGCCTAGCCGTTTCACCATAGTAGCCAACCCACTACCCTACAGTAACTAAGCCGTTGCAATGCAGTGCACATGACCGTTTTAATTACTATTTTTCAACGGTCATGTGCACCAATGGCATTGCACGCTACACTACATGGTTAGGCACACCAATAAAATGGCACTACACTAAACTAAGCCGTTGCAATGCAGTGCACATGACCGTTTTAATTACTATATTTCAACAGTCATGTGCACGAATGCCATTGCACGCTAGACTACACCATGGTTATGCACACCAATAAAGTTGCACTAAAAAAACTCGTGCCATGTCAATCACCATGGGTAAATGGCACTACAATAAAGCGTGCCATTTTAACTTCCATGGTTATGCACACCAATAAATTGGCACTACACTAAAGCGTGCCATGTCATTCACCATGGTTTAAAACGCACTACAATAAAGTGTGCCATTTTAATTACCATGGTCATGCTCACCAATAAACTGGCACTATACTAAAGCATGCGATTTCATTCACAATTTTTATGCACAACAATAAAGTGGCACTAAAATAAAGCGTTCCATGTCCCTCACCATGGTTATGCACACCAGTAAAATGGCACTACAATAAAGCAAGCCATATCATTCACCATGATTAAATGGCACTACAATAAAGCGTGCGATTTTAATTACCATGGTCATGCTCACCAATAAACTGGCACTACACTAAAATGTGCCATGTCATTCACCATGGTTATGCACACCAATAAAATGGCACTACAATAGAGCGTGCCATGTCATTCGCGCACTGAGCGCTCCCCTTTCTTTTGCTTTGGTTACTGTACAAATGAAACATTGCTTGACATAAGTATACACGCATTTACTTCCCGGCACGTTTATAATCCTCTACAACATAGAGCATTACGCAGTGATCTCTTAACCAACGATCCACATAACTATGCTCTACACGACGATGCCAGGCGCGACAATGGTAAGAAGGACAAGGCTATGTGTAGTGATTCGACGCGCGACGATTCTAGGGACGACGATGCTCTACAATGGTGCAGTATACGCCAAGGTTGTACTTCCGCACGGTAGCATAGTTTAATGCATACTTCTCACATGCATTGCTGTCGTCTACGATGCTCCAAGCAACAAAGCTATGCTTGACCATGTTGTACATGAGGACTTTATGCGACATAGTGGAATGCGCGACGATTCTACTTCCGTTTACCAAGCAATGCTCTTCAGCTTCATCTTCAAACCTCAATACCATAGAAGCCACAATACCTGAGCAGCACGCCATGTTACCCTAAATGAGGTTCTGCACAAAAATCATCGACGATGCTAGATGTCAAAATGCTGGACGCGACGATCCTAAGCGCGACGATGCTAGGCGTGACGATGCTAAGCGCGACGATGCTAGGCGCCATGATACCAGGCGCGATGATTCGAAGAGCAATGATGCTATATGTCAGTGTACAGATTTATGCTCAAATGTCGATGCAATAGAAGCCACTATACCTTCTCACACGCGCCAGCAGTGGCTATCTGATGCTCTGATGACTTCAAGGTATATTACAGGCGGCATGGCTACTCTGTTCAATAATGCTATGGACGAAAACGCTACGAAGGACTATGCTCTGCACGATGGTGGCACTTTCCTTCCAAATGTTGAGATATACAGATTTCATCTACGTGCCAGAAGCGTAGCGTGGCATAGCAGTCTCTGCAGAATGCGCGCAAAGCCGGTGGGACAGTCTGCACGCGGGGCGTGAAACGCCCGATCTCATCTACACGCCAGACGCGTAGTGTGACATAGCAGCCTCTGCAGACTGCGTGCCGAGGCGGTGGGGCAGTCTGCACGCGGGGCATGAAATGCCCTCGTGCAAAGCATGCCATTGCCATACCAGCATCTAAGAACTGCATGCGGCGGCGGTGTGGTGTTCCACGTGGGCGTGAAACGCCCGCGTGCAAAGCACGTAATACCATTGCCTTCGATCATGCGTTGCATGACGGAGCTGAGAGCGCACTTTCTATGCACACACAATTTCATTTACTTGGTAAATCAGACCCAGTTCCCAGTACGTGTCTGTTTTGCCATCACTACCAAGAAGGCACAGGGTCAGTCGTATAGTGGTCGCATCGGACTGGATTTGCGTGATGGCTGTTTCACGCATGGCCAGCTGTACGTCACCTTTTCTCGGACCACCAACCCGTCCAACATCGTGGCCTGTCTCCCTGCCGGTAGCACCTCTACCAATAATGTAGTGTACCCCGAAGTTCTTTCGTAGACCAACTTGATAGCTTTAAGTAAACGTCTTCTTTTTTCTTTCATTTTTTTCTTTTCTTCTCCCTTCTCACTCTCCAAACATACTTGCATTCTACAAACAAACTACCCAAAACACGGTACCCAAATACTCCTTTCACTCTAATGCTTCTTTCACTCCTTAACGCGTGCGAAGCACGCAATGGAGCCACTTGTCCCCCCTTACTAAAGACAATGTTTGTCCGTCTGTCTGACTGTGCGTCAGCTAACGCCCACTCATTGGCTGAGAAATCGCCAAAGAGGCTGCCAAGTGGAAACCTGGCATTTTATGCGCTCCAAGAGGCATCTTGCACCGCATAATGCGACACGTTTCCACCTGGCGCCTTTTGCACGCCAGCTTGCACCGCATAATGCGACACATTTCCACCTGGCGCCTTTTGCACGCCACAGTAGCCTAGCCGTTTCACCATAGTAGCCAACCCACTACCCTACAGTAACTAAGCCGTTGCAATGCAGTGCACATGACCGTTTTAATTACTATTTTTCAACGTTCATGTGCACCAATGGCATTGCACGCTACACTACATGGTTAGGCACACCAATAAAATGGCACTACACTAAACTAAGCCGTTGCAATGCAGTGCACATGACCGTTTTAATTACTATATTTCAACAGTCATGTGCACGAATGCCATTGCACGCTAGACTACACCATGGTTATGCACACCAATAAAGTTGCACTAAAAAAACCCGTGCCATGTCAATCACCATGGGTAAATCGCACTACAATAAAGCGTGCCATTTTAACTTCCATGGTTATGCACACCAATAAATTGGCACTACACTAAAGCGTGCCATGTCATTCACCATGGTTTAAACGCACTACAATAAAGTGTGCCATTTTAATTACCATGGTCATGCTCACCAATAAACTGGCACTATACTAAAGCATGCGATTTCATTCACAATTTTTATGCACAACAATAAAGTGGCACTAAAATAAAGCGTTCATGTTCATCATTTATGCACAAAAAAAAAAAAAAAAAAAAAAAAAAAAAAAAAAAAAAAAAAAAAAAAAAAAAAGCATGCGATTTCATTCACAATTTTTATGCACAACAATAAAGTGGCACTAAAATAAAGCGTTCCATGTCCCTCATCATAGTTATGCACACCAGTAAAATGGCTCTACAATAAAGCAAGCCATATCATACACCATGATTAAATGGCACTACAATAAAGTGTGCCATTTTAATTACCATGGTCATGCTCACCAATAAACTGGCACTATACTAAAGCATGCGATTTCATTCACAATTTTTATGCACAACAATAAAGTGGCACTAAAATAAAGCGTTCCATGTCCCTCATCATGGTTATGCACACCAGTAAAATGGCACTACAATAAAGCAAGCCATATCATTCACCATGATTAAATGGCACTACAATAAAGCGTGCGATTTTAATTACCATGGTCATGCTCACCAATAAACTGGCACTACACTAAAATGTGCCATGTCATTCACCATGGTTATGCACACCAATAAAATGGCACTACAATAGAGCGTGCCATGTCATTCGCGCACTGAGCGCTCCCCTTTCTTTTGCTTTAGTTACTGTACAAATGAAACATTGCTTGACATAAGTATACACGCATTTACTTCCCGGCACGTTTATAATCCTCTACAACATAGAGCATTACGCAGTGATCTCTTAACCAACGATCCACATAACTATGCTCTACACGACGATGCCAGGCGCGACAATGGTAAGAAGGACAAGGCTATGTGTAGTGATTCGACGCGCGACGATTCTAGGGACGACGATGCTCTACAATGGTGCAGTATACGCCAAGGTTGTACTTCCGCACGGTAGCATAGTTTAATGCATACTTCTCACATGCATTGCTGTCGTCTACGATGCTCCAAGCAACAAAGCTATGCTTGACCATGTTGTACATGAGGACTTTATGCGACATAGTGGAATGCGCGACGATTCTACTTCCGTTTACCAAGCAATGCTCTTCAGCTTCATCTTCAAACCTCAATACCATAGAAGCCACAATACCTGAGCAGCACGCCATGTTACCCTAAATGAGGTTCTGCACAAAAATCATCGACGATGCTAGATGTCAAAATGCTGGACGCGACGATCCTAAGCGCGACGATGCTAGGCGTGACGATGCTAAGCGCGACGATGCTAGGCGCCATGATACCAGGCGCGATGATTCGAAGAGCAATGATGCTATATGTCAGTGTACAGATTTATGCTCAAATGTCGATGCAATAGAAGCCACTATACCTTCTCACACGCGCCAGCAGTGGCTATCTGATGCTCTGATGACTTCAAGGTATATTACAGGCGGCATGGCTACTCTGCTCAATAATGCTATGTACGAAAACGCTACGAAGGACTATGCTCTGCACGATGGTGGCACTTTCCTTTCAAATGTTAAGATATACAGATCTCATCTACACGCCAGAAGCGTAGCGTGGCATAGCAGCCTCTGCAGAATGCGTGCCAAGGCGGTGGGGCAGTCTGCACGCGGGGCGTGAAAAGCCCGCCTCGTGCAAGTCATGCCATTGCCATATCAGCATCTACGAACTGCATGCAGCGGTGGTGTGGTGCTCTGCACACGGGTGTGAAACGCCCGCGTGCAGAGCATTCCATTGATATAACAGCGTCTACGAACTGCATGCGGCGGCGGTGGGGTGCTCTGCACGCGGGCGTGAAACGCCCGCGTGCAGAGCACCTATTACCATTGCCTTCGATCATGCGTTGCATGACGGAGCTGAAAGTGCACTTTCAATGCACACACAATTTTATTTATTTGGTAAATCCGACCCAGTTCCCAGTACGTGTCTGTTTTCCCCTCACTACCAATAAGGCAGAGTTCCAGTCGTCAAATGGTCGCATCGGACTCGATTTGCGTGATCGCTGTTTCACGCATGGCCATCTGTACATCGCTTTTTCTCAGACCACCAACCCGTCCAACATCGTGGCCTGTCTCCCTGCCGGTAGCACCTCTACCAATAATGTAGTGTACCCCGAAGTTCTTTCGTAGACTAGCTTGATAGCTTTACATAAACCTCTTCTTTTTTCTTTCATTTTTTTTCTTCTCCTCTTCCTTTTTAATCCCCAATTATACTTGCATTCTACAAATAAACTGCCCAAAACACGCTTCCAAAATACTTCTTTCACTCTAATGCTTCTTTCACTCCTTAACGCGTGCGAAGCACGCAATGGAGCCACTTGTCTTTTTATACTAAAGACAATGTTTGCCCGTCTGTCTGTCTGTCGGTCAGCTAACGCTCACTTATTGGTCGCAATATCGGCAAGGAGGCTGCCAAGTGGAAACGTGGCATTTTATGCGCTCCAAGAGGCATCTTGCACCGCATAATGGGGTTTTATGCGCTCCAAGAGGCATCTTGCACCGCAAAATGCGACACGTTTCCACCTGGCGCCTTTTGCAAACCACAGTTAATGCGACACGTTTTTACCTGCCGCCTTTTGCACACCACAGTAGCGAAGAGGTATTTGCACCGCATAATGTGACACGTTTCCACCTGGCGCCTTTTGCACACCACAGTGGCCAAGAGGCATCTTGCACCGCATAATTCGACACGTTTCCACCTGGTGCCTCTTGCAGGTCATACTAGCCTATCCGTTTGACCAACGTAGCCCACCTGTTACACTGCAGTAACCGACCCGTTGGAGGGCAGTGCACATGACCGTTTTAATTACTATTTTTCAACGGTCATGTGCACCAATGCTATTGCACGCTACACTACACCATGCTTATGCAAACCAATATAGTGGCACTACAAAAAACCCTGCTATGTCATTCACAATGGTTAAATAGCACTACAATAAAGTCTGCCATTTTAATTACCATGGTTATGCGCACCAAAAAATTGCACTACACTAAAGCGTGCCATGTCAATCACCATTGTTATGCACACCAATAAAATGGCACTACACTAAAGCGTTCCATGTCATTCACCATGGTTTAATGGCACTACAATAAACCGTGCCATTTTAATTACCATGGTTATGCACACCAATAAAATGGCACTACACTAAAGCGTTCCATGTCATTCACCATAGTTATGCTCACCAATAAAGTGGCACTAAAATAAAGCGTGCCATGTCTTATACCATGGTTATGCACAACAATAAAGTGGCACTACACTAGAGCGTGCCATGTCACTCACCATGGTTATGCACACCAATAAAATGGCACTACAATAAAGCATGCCATGTCATTCACCATGATTAAATGGCACTACAATAAAGCGTGCGATTTTAATTACCATGGTTATGCTCACCAATAAAATGACACTACACTAAAATGTGCCATGTCATTCACCATGGTTATGCACACCAATAAAATGGCACTACAATAGAGCGTGCCATGTCATTCGCGCACAGAGTGCTCCCCTTTCTTTTGCTTTAGTTACTGTACAAATGAAACATTGCTTGACATAAGTATACACGCATTTACTTCCCGGCACGTCTATAATCCTCTACAACATAGAGCATTACGCAGTGATCTCTTAACCAACGATCCACATAACTATGCTCTACACGACGATGCCAGGCGCGACAATGGTAAGAAGGACAAGGCTATGTGTAGTGATTCGACGCGCGACGATTCTAGGGACGACGATGCTCTACAATGGTGCAGTATACGCCAAGGTTGTACTTCCGCACGGTAGCATAGTTTAATGCATACTTCTCACATGCATTGCTGTCGTCTACGATGCTCCAAGCAACAAAGCTATGCTTGACCATGTTGTACATGAAGACTTTATGCGACATAGTGGAATGCGCGACGATTCTACTTCCGTTTACCAAGCAATGCTCTTCAGCTTCATCTTCAAACCTCAATACCATAGAAGCCACAATACCTGAGCAGCACGCCATGTTACCCTAAATGAGGTTCTGCACAAAAATCATCGACGATGCTAGATGTCAAAATGCTGGACGCGACGATCCTAAGCGCGACGATGCTAGGCGTGACGATGCTAAGCGCGACGATGCTAGGCGCCATGATACCAGGCGCGATGATTCGAAGAGCAATGATGCTATATGTCAGTGTACAGATTTATGCTCAAATGTCGATGCAATAGAAGCCACTATACCTTCTCACACGCGCCAGCAGTGGCTATCTGATGATCTGGTGACTTCAAGGTATATTACAGGCGGCATGGCTACTCTGTTCAATAATGCTATGGACGAAAACGCTACGAAGGACTATGCTCTGCACGATGGTGGCACTTTCCTTCCAAATGTTGAGATATACAGATTTCATCTACGTGCCAGAAGCGTAGCGTGGCATAGCAGTCTCTGCAGAATGCGCGCAAAGCCGGTGGGACAGTCTGCACGCGGGGCGTGAAACGCCCGATCTCATCTACACGCCAGACGCGTAGTGTGACATAGCAGCCTCTGCAGACTGCGTGCCGAGGCGGTGGGGCAGTCTGCACGCGGGGCATGAAATGCCCTCGTGCAAAGCATGCCATTGCCATACCAGCATCTAAGAACTGCATGCGGCGGCGGTGTGGTGTGCCACGTGGGCGTGAAACGCCCCCGTGCAGAGCACGTAATACCATTGCCTTCGATCATGCGTTGCATGACGGAGCTGAGAGCGCACTTTCTATGCACACACAATTTCATTTACTTGGTAAATCAGACCCAGTTCCCAGTACGTGTCTGTTTTGCCATCACTACCAAGAAGGCACAGGGTCAGTCGTATAGTGGTCGCATGGGACTGGATTTGCGTGATGGCTGTTTCACGCATGGCCAGCTGTACGTCACCTTTTCTCGGACCACCAACCCGTCCAACATCGTGGCCTGTCTCCCTGCCGGTAGCACCTCTACCAATAATGTAGTGTACCCCGAAGTTCTTTCGTAGACCAACTTGATAGCTTTAAGTAAACGTCTTCTTTTTTCTTTCATTTTTTTCTTTTCTTCTCCCTTCTCACTCTCCAAACATACTTGCATTCTACAAACAAACTACCCAAAACACGGTACCCAAATACTCCTTTCAATCTAATGCTTCTTCCACTCCCTAACGCGTGCGAAGCACGCAATGGAGCCACTTGTCCCCCCTTACTAAAGACAATGTTTGTCCGTCTGTCTGACTGTGCGTCAGCTAACGCCCACTCATTGGCTGAGAAATCGCCAAAGAGGCTGCCAAGTGGAAACCTGGCATTTTATGCGCTCCAAGAGGCATCTTGCACCGCATAATGCGACACGTTTCCACCTGGCGCCTTTTGCACGCCAGCTTGCACCGCATAATGCGACACGTTTCCACCTGGCGCCTTTTGCACGCCACAGTAGCCTAGCCGTTTCACCATAGTAGCCAACCCACTACCCTACAGTAACTAAGCCGTTGCAATGCAGTGCACATGACCGTTTTAATTACTATTTTTCAACGGTCATGTGCACCAATGGCATTGCACGCTACACTACATGGTTAGGCACACCAATAAAATGGCACTACACTAAACTAAGCCGTTGCAATGCAGTGCACATGACCGTTTTAATTACTATATTTCAACAGTCATGTGCACGAATGCCATTGCACGCTAGACTACACCATGGTTATGCACACCAATAAAGTTGCACTAAAAAAACCCGTGCCATGTCAATCACCATGGGTAAATCGCACTACAATAAAGCGTGCCATTTTAACTTCCATGGTTATGCACACCAATAAATTGGCACTACACTAAAGCGTGCCATGTCATTCACCATGGTTTAAACGCACTACAATAAAGTGTGCCATTTTAATTACCATGGTCATGCTCACCAATAAACTGGCACTATACTAAAGCATGCGATTTCATTCACAATTTTTATGCACAACAATAAAGTGGCACTAAAATAAAGCGTTCCATGTCCCTCATCATAGTTATGCACACCAGTAAAATGGCTCTACAATAAAGCAAGCCATATCATACACCATGATTAAATGGCACTACAATAAAGTGTGCCATTTTAATTACCATGGTCATGCTCACCAATAAACTGGCACTATACTAAAGCATGCGACTTCATTCACAATTTTTATGCACAACAATAAAGTGGCACTAAAATAAAGCGTTCCATGTCCCTCACCATGGTTATGCACACCAGTAAAATGGCACTACAATAAAGCAAGCCATATCATTCACCATGATTAAATGGCACTACAATAAAGCGTGCGATTTAAATTACCATGGTCATGCTCACCAATAAACTGGCACTACACTAAAATGTGCCATGTCATTCACCATGGTTATGCACACCAATAAAATGGCACTACAATAGAGCGTGCCATGTCATTCGCGCACTGAGCGCTCCCCTTTCTTTTGCTTTAGTTACTGTACAAAAGAAACATTGCTTGACATAAGTATACACGCATTTACTTCCCGGCACGTTTATAATCCTCTACAACATAGAGCATTACGCAGTGATCTCTTAACCAACGATCCACATAACTATGCTCTACACGACGATGCCAGGCGCGACAATGGTAAGAAGGACAAGGCTATGTGTAGTGATTCGACGCGCGACGATTCTAGGGACGACGATGCTCTACAATGGTGCAGTATACGCCAAGGTTGTACTTCCGCACGGTAGCATAGTTTAATGCATACTTCTCACATGCATTGCTGTCGTCTACGATGCTCCAAGCAACAAAGCTATGCTTGACCATGTTGTACATGAGGACTTTATGCGACATAGTGGAATGCGCGACGATTCTACTTCCGTTTACCAAGCAATGCTCTTCAGCTTTATCTTCAAACCTCAATACCATAGAAGCCACAATACCTGAGCAGCACGCCATGTTACCCTAAATGAGGTTCTGCACAAAAATCATCGACGATGCTAGATGTCAAAATGCTGGACGCGACGATCCTAAGCGCGACGATGCTAGGCGTGACGATGCTAAGCGCGACGATGCTAGGCGCGATGATACCAGGCGCGATGATTCGAAGAGCAATGATGCTATATGTCAGTGTACAGATTTATGCTCAAATGTCGATGCAATAGAAGCCACTATACCTTCTCACACGCGCCAGCAGTGGCTATCTGATGATCTGGTGACTTCAAGGTATATCACAGGCGGCATGGCTACTCTGTTCAATAATGCTATGGACGAAAACGCTACGAAGGACTATGCTCTGCACGATGGTGGCACTTTCCTTCCAAATGTTGAGATATACAGATTTCATCTACGTGCCAGAAGCGTAGCGTGGCATAGCAGTCTCTGCAGAATGCGCGCAAAGCCGGTGGGACAGTCTGCACGCGGGGCGTGAAACGCCCGATCTCATCTACACGCCAGACGCGTAGTGTGACATAGCAGCCTCTGCAGACTGCGTGCCGAGGCGGTGGGGCAGTCTGCACGCGGGGCATGAAATGCCCTCGTGCAAAGCATGCCATTGCCATACCAGCATCTAAGAACTGCATGCGGCGGCGGTGTGGTGTGCCACGTGGGCGTGAAACGTCCCCGTGCAGAGCACGTAATACCATTGCCTTCGATCATGCGTTGCATGACGGAGCTGAGAGCGCACTTTCTATCCACACACAATTTCATTTACTTGGTAAATCAGATCCAGTTCCCAGTACGTGTCTGTTTTGCCATCACTACCAAGAAGGCAGAGGGTCAGTCGTATAGTGGTCGCATCGGACTGGATTTGCGTGATGGCTGTTTCACGCATGGCCAGCTGTACGTCACCTTTTCTCGGACCACCAACCCGTCCAACATCGTGGCCTGTCTCCCTGCCGGTAGCACCTCTACCAATAATGTAGTGTACCCCGAAGTTCTTTCGTAGACCAACTTGATAGCTTTAAGTAAACGTCTTCTTTTTTCTTTCATTTTTTTCTTTTCTTCTCCCTTCTCACTCTCCAAACATACTTGCATTCTACAAACAAACTACCCAAAACACGGTACCCAAATACTCCTTTCAATCTAATGCTTCTTCCACTCCCTAACGCGTGCGAAGCACGCAATGGAGCCACTTGTCCCCCCTTACTAAAGACAATGTTTGTCCGTCTGTCTGACTGTGCGTCAGCTAACGCCCACTCATTGGCTGAGAAATCGCCAAAGAGGCTGCCAAGTGGAAACCTGGCATTTTATGCGCTCCAAGAGGCATCTTGCACCGCATAATGCGACACGTTTCCACCTGGCGCCTTTTGCACGCCAGCTTGCACCGCATAATGCGACACGTTTCCACCTGGCGCCTTTTGCACGCCACAGTAGCCTAGCCGTTTCACCATAGTAGCCAACCCACTACCCTACAGTAACTAAGCCGTTGCAATGCAGTGCACATGACCGTTTTAATTACTATTTTTCAACGGTCATGTGCACCAATGGCATTGCACGCTACACTACATGGTTAGGCACACCAATAAAATGGCACTACACTAAACTAAGCCGTTGCAATGCAGTGCACATGACCGTTTTAATTACTATATTTCAACAGTCATGTGCACGAATGCCATTGCACGCTAGACTACACCATGGTTATGCACACCAATAAAGTTGCACTAAAAAAACCCGTGCCATGTCAATCACCATGGGTAAATCGCACTACAATAAAGCGTGCCATTTTAACTTCCATGGTTATGCACACCAATAAATTGGCACTACACTAAAGCGTGCCATGTCATTCACCATGGTTTAAACGCACTACAATAAAGTGTGCCATTTTAATTACCATGGTCATGCTCACCAATAAACTGGCACTATACTAAAGCATGCGATTTCATTCACAATTTTTATGCACAACAATAAAGTGGCACTAAAATAAAGCGTTCCATGTCCCTCATCATAGTTATGCACACCAGTAAAATGGCTCTACAATAAAGCAAGCCATATCATACACCATGATTAAATGGCACTACAATAAAGTGTGCCATTTTAATTACCATGGTCATGCTCACCAATAAACTGGCACTATACTAAAGCATGCGACTTCATTCACAATTTTTATGCACAACAATAAAGTGGCACTAAAATAAAGCGTTCCATGTCCCTCACCATGGTTATGCACACCAGTAAAATGGCACTACAATAAAGCAAGCCATATCATTCACCATGATTAAATGGCACTACAATAAAGCGTGCGATTTAAATTACCATGGTCATGCTCACCAATAAACTGGCACTACACTAAAATGTGCCATGTCATTCACCATGGTTATGCACACCAATAAAATGGCACTACAATAGAGCGTGCCATGTCATTCGCGCACTGAGCGCTCCCCTTTCTTTTGCTTTAGTTACTGTACAAAAGAAACATTGCTTGACATAAGTATACACGCATTTACTTCCCGGCACGTTTATAATCCTCTACAACATAGAGCATTACGCAGTGATCTCTTAACCAACGATCCACATAACTATGCTCTACACGACGATGCCAGGCGCGACAATGGTAAGAAGGACAAGGCTATGTGTAGTGATTCGACGCGCGACGATTCTAGGGACGACGATGCTCTACAATGGTGCAGTATACGCCAAGGTTGTACTTCCGCACGGTAGCATAGTTTAATGCATACTTCTCACATGCATTGCTGTCGTCTACGATGCTCCAAGCAACAAAGCTATGCTTGACCATGTTGTACATGAGGACTTTATGCGACATAGTGGAATGCGCGACGATTCTACTTCCGTTTACCAAGCAATGCTCTTCAGCTTTATCTTCAAACCTCAATACCATAGAAGCCACAATACCTGAGCAGCACGCCATGTTACCCTAAATGAGGTTCTGCACAAAAATCATCGACGATGCTAGATGTCAAAATGCTGGACGCGACGATCCTAAGCGCGACGATGCTAGGCGTGACGATGCTAAGCGCGACGATGCTAGGCGCGATGATACCAGGCGCGATGATTCGAAGAGCAATGATGCTATATGTCAGTGTACAGATTTATGCTCAAATGTCGATGCAATAGAAGCCACTATACCTTCTCACACGCGCCAGCAGTGGCTATCTGATGATCTGGTGACTTCAAGGTATATCACAGGCGGCATGGCTACTCTGTTCAATAATGCTATGGACGAAAACGCTACGAAGGACTATGCTCTGCACGATGGTGGCACTTTCCTTCCAAATGTTGAGATATACAGATTTCATCTACGTGCCAGAAGCGTAGCGTGGCATAGCAGTCTCTGCAGAATGCGCGCAAAGCCGGTGGGACAGTCTGCACGCGGGGCGTGAAACGCCCGATCTCATCTACACGCCAGACGCGTAGTGTGACATAGCAGCCTCTGCAGACTGCGTGCCGAGGCGGTGGGGCAGTCTGCACGCGGGGCATGAAATGCCCTCGTGCAAAGCATGCCATTGCCATACCAGCATCTAAGAACTGCATGCGGCGGCGGTGTGGTGTGCCACGTGGGCGTGAAACGTCCCCGTGCAGAGCACGTAATACCATTGCCTTCGATCATGCGTTGCATGACGGAGCTGAGAGCGCACTTTCTATCCACACACAATTTCATTTACTTGGTAAATCAGATCCAGTTCCCAGTACGTGTCTGTTTTGCCATCACTACCAAGAAGGCAGAGGGTCAGTCGTATAGTGGTCGCATCGGACTGGATTTGCGTGATGGCTGTTTCACGCATGGCCAGCTTGTACGTCACCTTTTCTCGGACCACCAACCCGTCCAAACATCGTGGCCTGTCTCCTGCCGGTAGCACCTCTACCAATAATGTAGTGTACCCCGAAGTTCTTTCGTAGACCAACTTGATAGCTTTAAGTAAACGTCTTCTTTTTTCTTTCATTTTTTTCTTTTCTTCTCCCTTCTCACTCTCCAAAAACATACTTGCATTCTACAAACAAACTACCCAAAACACGGTACCCAAATACTCCTTTCACTCTAATGCTTCTTCCACTCC